>BOPN01001262.1:250000-267500 GCA_017312705.2 Penaeus japonicus
TCACCTTTATCCATCTTTTCGATGTCACTGTTGCCACAGTGGGAATATTCACTGATGTGTTTGTGTGGTCGAAATCATGTCTGGGAAACAAAGCAACCTTAGATTGTTGTTATTTCTATTTTCATTATTTTTTACCTATTTTCATTATTGTTTTTTTTTTTTTTTTTTTTTTTTTTTTTTTTTTTTTTTTTTTTTTTTTAATATAAATTGGCTGAAGTTATCATTTTGACAAAGGCCGTTTCTCAGCCCGAAGGCGCAGCTAAAGAGGAGAGGCTGAGTCTGGTGAGAAAGGACATCTAACTGTTGTAAATCAAGATCATCAACAGAGGGTTCAGGCAACTTGCCAAGGGTCTAAGCAACACATGTTGCAAGCTCAACATGCTTAATATGGATTTTAGCAAGGCTAAAATTGACATAAAGACAGCTGAAGATAAGACTCAGAGAGAATTATTCTTGAAACACGCACACACAAGTGTGTGTGTGTACATACATACATACATACATACATACATACATACATACACACACACACATACATATATATATGTAAAGGTGTGTAAGCTGGAGGGTGAAATGGTCGTTTGGTCACAAATACTTAAATGTGCAGAGTATAATATACTAATAAATAATTATAAGTGTCAAGCTCGAAGTTGTTGGAGAAACCATTGATGCTAAAATAAACAGAGTTCAAAATTGTATTATAAATGCAGCAATGATAACCATTTCTAAGACTTCGATATATAGCGTTAAGCATAGAATTCCATGGTGGACACCAGATTGCCGCAGGGTGCTGTGTGAACGAAATAGGGCCTACAGGCTTTTCAAAAATAATATCAGTGCCGAGAACTTTGGCGAATATAGACTAGCGAGAGCCAGAGCTCGTAGAACCATTAGACAAGCCAAAAGAGACTCCAGGCAAAGCTTTGTCTCTACAATCAACAGAAATTCCACAATTCCACAGGTTTGGGACACTATCAATAAAATCAATAAGAAAAAAAAAGATCTTGTAAAATAAAAAATAATAATTCACGTGGGAAGACCAAGAGACATTGTTAATGCACTCGCTAGGCAGTTCTCATACACAGGTGGTTCAGACAATCATCACCTGCTTTCCCGATCACTTAAAAAGCGGCCGAGCTGCAACCCAAGCACTTTGCCACAGGAGATGACCTAGCTTGTCAGAGCCCCTAGAAGCCTACAGAGGAACGTCCCCAGACCCCGATGAGATTCAATATGAGATGGTAAAGCATATTAATCATGATGCTGTGATTGAGTTGCTAGAAGTGTACAGTGATATTTTCCAAATTCATGGTACTTCGCCCACATAATTATCTTGCTGAAAGCAAGGGGTTATCCCAGATGCGCAATTTCTTACTGCCCAACTGCGTTGACAAGTTGCTTGTGCAAGGTCATTGAACGACTTGTCAACAGAAGGCTATTACATTTTCTGAATTCCCTTCCGGGTTCCGAAAGGGATGTCAAACTCGCCAAGCTGATAAAACTGGAAAATCATATTCATGGGGCTTTTGTCATTTTTTTTTTTTTTTCAGTATTCATAGATATAGAAAAAGCCTACGACATGACATGGTAATATGGCCTTCTCAGAAAACTTTATGCTTCCGGATTACGTGAAAACTTATCTTGTTTCATTCAAAACTCCATATCTGACTGAACTTTTTTCTGTCAAATTAGATCCAAATGGCACTGGATATGATTCATAACTAGGGCCTCTAGTGGCTAAAAGTTTTCCATAAGAAAGTGTTGGTGTGTTTTTTATCCAACGGGCTAACTCTAGATAATCCCCCAGTACCTGTTCAAAATTCGACTAGATTTCTCGGTCTGTATTTCGATAGTATACTAAATTGGAAAGAACATAGTGTTCAGTTAAAGAATAAATGTCAAAAAGCACCCAATTTACCAAAGTGCGTTTTGACTGAAAATCTTTACTAACGCTATATAGGCATACACGATTGACACATAATCTAATTTTGATTTAAAGTAGATCATGTATCAATCGTGTATCCCTCAGCAATGAACTCGACTCTGACAGGTTTGGATGCTGTGCAGAATGTTCGTTTGCGCGTGTATCCTGGAGCCCTTAAATGCACTCGTATCGAACGTCTTCAGGTAGAGTCAGGAGTACTTCCCCTCCGTGTCATACGCGGCCAGCTTGTGCCGACATATACCGCCTAAATAGTCAGGGAACCGATTCATCCAAACGGGAATGATTTTCTTAGGCATTTGCATCTGGAGGGCCGTAGCGTCGGACCTCTGGCGGGGTTGAGTCACCCGAGCCGGAATGCCTTGTCTCGGTATTATCGCCATGAGGGCCGTGTTGAAAGGCCCCTTTGAATTAGACTCAAAGACCTCACTGAAAAAGTCGGTATGGACCTCTCTACCATCGATACCCTGGTTCACACAAACATTGCGCCATGGGAAACACCCACTTTTTCCATCGTGGATGATTGACTACCATTAGCCAAAGTCACAGTGCCGGAGGCGGAGGTATGCCAGTAGTTCAGAAAGGTCCTTGCTGAACATGTTTCTTTTTTCATTTTTAGATCAACGGCTCCAAGACAGATGATTGTATGGGTGCGGGTGTATGGTCGACTATCATTCGTAAGCTACATAATGCCAATAAATAAATCAAGGTGACATGGGCACCTGAACACTCGGGTATCTATGGCGATTAACAGGCTGACAAATAAGCCGGGTCAACTAATGATCTAGACCCTAGCACAGTCCGTACGCATCCCAGGCGTTTTGTTTCCTTTATAAAAGCGAATATCCATCTCCAGTGGCAAGTGAGTGGATTAGCCTCACAATCAACAACAAACAAACAAAACATAGAACTGGGGGACACAGCCCACAGAAAAGTTAGAAGGGAGGAGGTGTGTTGGCCCGCCTCAGGGTTAATGCCACAAGATTAACCCACCTCACTCCATATATTGAAAAGCGCTTCCCTCCACATTGTCGTCATCGTCGTCGTCCTCTTCCCTTTCCCCCCTACCCGTCCCTTTCTCTTTCCCCTTCCCCTCCTCCTTGTTCTCCTCCTCCTCCTCTACCTCCCCCTCCTCCTCCTCCTCCTCTTCCTCATCCTTCAGTCAGTTCCTGACGCCGGGGTTCGTGGACGCGAACATCCACGCCCCGTAGTTCCCCAACAACGGGATACACTTGGACCTTCCTCTCCTGGATTGGCTCGACAACTACAACTGTGCGTGTGCGTGTGGAAGCTAAGTTCATTGACAGGGATTTCGCTCGATATGTGTACACAGCTGTCGTGGTATGTGGTGGAGAAAAGCAAGTGTGGGGAAAGCGGGGAGATGATGTTGCACACGTGTTCTTGTACGAACGAGCCAAAGCCATCATGTCAATAAGTTTGTTTTTTGGTCGTTGATCAATCATGCATGCAATGATTATCTCATAGGTGTTTCTAAGAAGGTGAAGGTGTGATCAAGTGGGGTCTGTTCGAAATCCCATTCATGAAAAGTATCTGGATATTATATATCAGTACACATAATATGCCAACACATCATAGTGATTTTTTTTATTAAAATCTGGTTGGTTTTCAGTCAAACCTAAAGCATTTTACATGTCAAATGATAACGAAATTCTGATTATCCTGTAGCCGCTATCTTCCGTAAAACACTGACATGAAATATCCAAATGGTATTGTGATAGCTTGAGTAATTACAGATAAGATATATCCAAATAACATCAACAAAAGAAGGATTGCCTCAATTTGCAAGCAGTTAGAAAACGACCTTTTTTTTATAAATGCTTTGAAAAAAAATCTAATTATTACTATAATTATAAAATGTTTAGGTATTATAGACATAGACTCAGTCTCTCAGACCGTATATACGAAAGAATTTCATGATTCAAGGAAGGGCAGCTTTTATCAACATAACAGTAATAGATACGTTAATGTTGACGTATTATGTTACTTACTGAAATTTCATGAAAAGTAAGCGCTAATATATAGTATAGAGTCTATATGGGAACTTTTAGGGATGATTGTAGGCTTTTGAATTATGAAAGTATGAAAGCGTTTGATATAATGAGGATAAAAGGTGTTAGAGAAATAAAAATAATAGCAAGAGCAGCCTGGATTCCAAAGTAACTAGAACACTTGGAAGTGATAACGATTATAAACAAATCAATCAAATCATATCAGATGCCACTATATATAATCTATTGATGTAGTAGAGCAACACAGCAAAACTCTCTTCCTCAACAAATTTCTACATCATGGTTTTTCAGGTTGGCATGAGCAGTCTGTGTTTATTTCCAATACTGCCGTAGATGAATGTGGTATAAAAATAGTGTACTCCCTATAAATTCAGAAAAAAACATTAAATAAAATAACAATAAATAACAATAAATATTCATCCTGACTTTAACCTAAGATCATCCTAATAGGGACCATACATTATCTCAATACTGATTATTATATCACCAAAACATTGTTCCTTTTGTATTACTAATCCTCATCCACCTATTTATCTAGGACCGTCTACTTCGATGCGGCACCACCATCGCGTTCTACTTCGGTTCCTCGCACCTCGAAGGAACCAAGATCCTCGGCGACACCGTCCTTTATCGGGGCCAGCGCGCTCTGGTGGGAAAAGTTAACATAACCGCGAATTGCCCCAACTATTATCAGGAACTTTTCCGTTGAGGAGTCACTTAGGGAGACCGAGGAGTTCATACTTTATATCAAAAAGCTTAAACGTAAAGTGGAGATGTGGGGGGAAAAGTATATGTCGCTTATCAAATCTTTTGTTGTTTTTCTCAGAGTCACTCTGATGAGGAATTCTATTTAAAAAAATGAAGTAAGGCGATATATGTGCGTGCTGGATTTATGCTGAGGATGTCATTAACCATTGTAATTTTAAGGTATAATAGGTATATAATATTTGCCAGTGTTTACTGTAACAAGACCCCACATATCTAAAGTGCAATTTGTAAACATTTATCACCTATACTTCAAACACTGCATATGTTTTGTAACAGTCTCAGCTGGTGTAACCAATGGGAACAGATGGAAGGACTCGCCCAGCTGGCAGCGAAACATGACTGCCACATCCAAAGCCACATCTTCGAGAGTCAGTCAGAAACTGATTGGGTGCAGGAGCTGTTTCCTTGGTCAACGAGCTATGCCAATGCCTATAACACTGTGGGCCTCTTGACAGATAAGTTACGCCTAAATAGAGCTATTGGTCAATTCTATAAAATTATTCACAGAATTATGGAAACAACTTATTTTTCGCTTATACTTTAGAATTACTTCGTCAGTGGTTTACATTTCATTTATTTCAAATACTTATAACGAATTGCTTTGCTACACGCCAAGTTGTCTCAACAACTGCATAGGCCAGACTAATTTTGTACAACCGAACAATTGATTTAATAATTCCAAATTCCCTCAGATGGCGCAAGGCGTGTTGCTGAAGAACGAGGTGGTGGCACTGCTGAAGGAGCGCGGCACGGGCGTGGCTCACTGCTCCCAACTCCAACATCTCTCTACGATACGGACTTTGTGACGTCAGGAGGCTTCTTCGTGCGGGCCTCAAGATTGACCTCGGCACAGGTATTGTTAAAGAAGAGAAATGGCAAGGAATTTTAAATTATCTGCTTACCATTTTTTCTGCTAAACTGCAGCTTCTAAGCTTTTAATCTAAACGCAAAGCAATTTGTTACCATATTGTTCCAAAATGTCCTTGTCTCGAAGACCCTGTCCACGAAGAGCTATGAGAGCATCACGCTGAAGGAAGCTTTTCGTCTAGCTTCCTTGGGAGGCGCGAAAGATGAGTTCACTCAGCGATATTTTCATCTGAGCAATTAAAGAACTATATATAGTCTTGTTGTTGAGCCCCTATTTCTATGGTTTTAGAATTTGGGAATTATATATTTCATGTGTATAAAGAGGATTTTTTTTCAGTCGTTCACATGGAGGGTCGGATGGGAAACTTTGAGGTAGGAAAAGATTTCGAAGCACTTTAGGTCGACGTGGAAGCAACAGAGACACCCCTTGACATATTTGTAGAGGTACCAGCAAGTGAACATTAGGGTCACCTTCACTTCAGATAGTTGCAGTAATTCGACACAGCATACAGAATTACTTTGTCAAATTAAGTATAACATTTTGTTTGATATGTTTTTATTTGTTGCTATTTAGTTTTGCAATCCCACCACCGGCCTATGACTTTTAATAAATACCCTTCGTCTGCAGGATGCAACCGAAGAAAAGGTAGAGGAATTTCTCTATAACGGCAACGACCGAAATGTTCTACAAGTTTACGTTGCTGGAAAGAAAGTAGTGGACCAAACGAATTGATTCTCTCTCTCTCTCTCTCTCTCTCTCTCTCTTTCTCTCTCTCTCTTACACACACACACACACAAACAAACACGCACAAACACACACACACACACACACAAACACACACACACACACACACACACACACATATATATATATATATATATATATATATATATATATATATATATATATATAATATATATGTGTGTATATTTATATATATGTATGTATATATATATATATAGAGAAGGATCAACCTCACGATGGCTCCGTCACCGCATTCTCGAACACAAAGGCAAGTCAATCAGGACAGGCCTACAGCTGAGTAAACCATCCTTCTCAGCAATCAGAGAGCACTCTCACCTCCACAATCACCCTTTTAGCAATACTGATTTCAAAATCTTAACCTCCCACCTCAACAGATTTGATCTGATCATAGCAGAGTCTCTCCACATCTTAACTATGAAACCAGAACTAAACAATAGTTCCACTGCAACTGCCCTGTTTACCGTTTAAATTACCAACTACCCATTCCAATGGTTAGTACATTTTACTTGCTTTTTGTCTGTGATCATCTGATGATTTTTTCATGTTTATTAATTCTGTATATTTATGTTTTAATGTTTTGGAATTAACTTTCCTCTGTTTTGTTTTGTTTTAGCACTGATGATGGAGATTGCATCTCCGAAACGTTTGTTGTAATTTTCGAAATGAAGTTCTTCTCAGCCGTGTTGGTTTACCTATTCCTTCTACGAATTCGTTTCCCACGAGACTCCTCTATAACCCAGTATATATATATATATATATATATATATATATATATATATATATATATATATATATATATATGCATGTATCATAATCTATCATACGAATTAATAATTTAGGGAGAAAATGTAGTTATACGTGTTCGAAATTATAAACAGACTATTTTAGTATAATGATAATTGTATTGATACTGAATGTATCATTAGCAGTATTAATCACCATTTAATATATTGTGATTGTTAAGAGAAACTATATCCAATGGAATAAATTATCATTGATGATTTAATTTTGGCATAGTCTGAATAAAGATATTTGAATTTATACCTACGATGATTGTTATAATAATGATAACCGTAGTAATATCACAAAGAAAGTAATACACAGACTGACACAGCCTTAAGAATATTGCCACTTGTAATCAAATACTGGAGGAATGTGTCCGCACAGGCATAGGGGAAAGGAGTAAAATATTCCCTTCATTATGAGAAGCGTTTTATAGATATCTGATTCAATGTCGTGGAGTTCTTCCTTGGTTCAGCGAGATCCTTTTTTGCTTCGTTGTGCAGAGGTCAGACGTTCGAGTCTCCGAACTAGATCGCAGCGAAGTCTTTAAGCAATTATCACATGTAACTTGAAAAAAATGGAATGAATAAGAAGAAAAACATGCCATTGCAAGAATTCTTCTTCGGGGCAGACTCTCAGGCATGGGTGGCTTGTCTCACCTGTTTTAGCAAAATCCTAGTGCCACAGAGGTGGTAACGTTAGCACTAAAGATCATTAGATAATGTTTCTCTTCAAGAGAGCATGGATTTCTTGTACATGTCTATATTTTTCGAGTGTTGCTATAAAAAAAAAACAGAAAAGGGAAATGGCGCCAGGGGCGATAGCCACTTCTTTGGCACGCCTCTAACTTGCATGCACATGTGTAAATAAATTATACAGTATTGCATATTTACAGTACTTCAATTACAAATGTTGACCTATGCATTAAGTACGGTAGCGTCACAGGAAATCTAATGTTATATTTCCCTGTAAAAGTAACTCGTGTATTTTATAACAAGGATCCAGACGTAGTGAAAAGAGATAATATTTCAGATATTAAAATGAATAGATAATAAAACCTACTAACCTTCGTATACAGTAAGGCAGACTGACTTACATCTGTACCATATTTATAGTCAGTGTTATATCTCATCATTATATCCCAATTGACGTCAAATCATTCGGATCACAAAGTAACATCATACATAGCCAAGCCATCTCACCAAGATAATCCCCAGATAATCTCTTTAAATGCTCATGGTCCAGTGATAATTGTCCTTTATGCCTTGTCTTCCCGATAAGGAAGGAAGACTACGCTTTGTCGAAACACTTACTGATCCTTGAGCTGAAAGCAAATGACTCCTCTGAATCGACGGTACAACCAGCTATGCGAATACAACTAATCAACTAAACTGGGGCACTTCCGTAACTTCCCTGTGAGATGTTATGTCCAGGCGATTTGAATGATCTTGGCTATGAATTGTGCTGTCCATTCGTGTGTCCAGGGGAAGGTGAGTCTACAAACTAAGGTTGATAGACACCGACACCTGGATCCTCTTGAAATGAGTGACATACTGATTTGGATTAAATCGAGCCATTACCTGAGGCTGGACTTGGAAGTGATCAGACCGACAGAAGCATAGTCCATAATGGATCGGTTCATTGGAACATGGAATGATCTAAGGATCTTGTGTCTAGTTCATAAGGCCAATCATATGTCTAATAGCCGTATCTCTGCTTTCTCTCTCGGATACAATATTGTGACATGGACATTGGTTCTTAGACATAAAAGAGGGTTGGATTTATAAGGCGATATAGGGAACCCAATCCACAATTCTTCATACCTTATTTGATCAATAATAATTTTTAACACTATGGCCTATATTTCAAACCTACTCTTACAATCATATAATCTAAATTCTATGTAACCTATAGTGCCTCCAGCCCCGAGGGTCTATACCCGTCTCTGATTTAGCTGCACAAATCTTCAGCTTTTTCCAACAGAATTTTTCTCATAAGACGTCCAGACAAGAATGAGCACTTTCTAAAGTCTTTCCAATTGAGGATGACTAAGATTATCCGCAAAGATGACCTTTTTGAACTCTGGAAATTGAACAGTCCCACCTTATTACCCCAAAGATTTTTTTTCACTTTGATTGCTTTGCTGAGGCGAAGAGAATTTCTTGTGTAAGCTCAAACTGTAGTTATTTTCTGTTCATTTGAGTTCTCAGATAGCTAAATTTACCGAACAAAACGTTCCCAACCGACATCGATAATGTCAAATAAACGTTTGCACTGTACGATGGCACTAAGAAAGGTATGTTTGTATAATATGCCATACACTGTTAGCAAACATTATATGGTATCTGCGTATTGTGCGTCCGTGCGTGCATTTGCATGTGTGACAACTGCAGTAATCAAGGATAATAAAATCATTTCAAATTCATTTCTTGATATTTAATGTTTAACATTGCATATTGTTTTCAGACATGATTAGTTAATCAAATACAATAACTGTTCATATAGTTTTGGATCATTATGGATTGCTGAAGACTCTTTACATAAAAATAAATAAGAAACCTTGCTCTTGAGTCTAATTGTATTCATGTCAGTATATCTGCATCCTTATTCAGACTCAAATTCTGTATATATACTGGTTAATCTGATAATATGAATTAACCCAAAGTAATCATTTATGCTTTCTGTGCAAAATCTTAGTAATCATGTTTGTAAAAAGTGTCTGAATTCCTATTTAGTGCTTTTTTATGACTCACAAATGAGAAATTATGAAACCTACATCATAATTACATATATAATATATAAATATATATGTGAATGTATATATACTTACTTTGTGTGTGTGTGTGTGTGTGTGTGTGTGTGTGTGTGTGTGTGTGTGTGTGTGTGTGTGTGTGTGTGTGTGTGTGTGTGTGTGTGTGTGTGTGTGTGCGTGTGCGTGTGCGCGTGCGCGTGTGCGTGTGCGTGTGCGTGTGCGTGTGCGTGTCTCTGCGTGTGCGTGTGCGTGTGCGTGTGCGTGTCTCTGCGTGTGCGTGTGCGTGTGCGTGTGCGTGTGCGTGCGTGTGCATGTGAGAGTGTGTGTGGATGCACATGTGTTTACCTGCATGTATGTAATGTAAAAGCAAGTGATTGTAAACCTTTTCAGTCATTGCAATTGTTTGAATTCAGAAGAGCTGGTAGGGAAGTCATTTTCTTTTAAATCAGTACAATAAAAATTATGGATTTGTATAAATGTGTTTCTCTATAACAAGTGATCACATAGTGGTAGGAATACTGCATATTTCATTAAAATGAGAAAATAAGAATGTGACCTACCCTAAAGATAACCTTATGTCATTTACATATAGAGGAGGCACATCATTCTACGTTTCAACATTCAAGCCAATTAAATGATTAGATCATACTGGATTTCTTTCTTTCTCTACAAAAGACTTGGGATGTAAACAGAAATTACCCAGAACTGGAAAAGCACCTCAGGACTTACTACTTCGGGCTCTTTGCTGTTATACTCTATAATGAAAAAAAGGCATTGAACTCCCACTTTCCCTTTGCCATGAATTTATTCTACATTTGTATATGTAAAATAGTTCACTTGTTTACCTCCACTGTTGGAACTGTAAAATTTTTGTTCTCATCTTCAGTACTGTAAAATATGCCTTGATAGACAGATAAAAATATCAGCACCTTAGACTTAACAGGAAAAAGATAACTGCCCAGCAACTAGCTTTTTAAAATTTAGGTGCTTGTCCACTGGAATACTGAATACAGACTAATACAATATGTCTCACTAGCTGTATTTCCTTAATATCTACATATACTGGATAACTGAAATGGCACCAGATAATATATCCCAAGTTAACAAAGGATTTCAATTACTGTTAGCACATTAAAAGTCCAATGCAACTTGATACTTTTTTATTTAAATTTTAATATTCATATATTTTATGTAAATATTCAGCTATTAAGTATTATACACATCATTTAGGCAGAAAAGTGATTGCTTACTTTGCCCTTCTAGTTGCCATATCAGCATAACAGAAAGAAGTAAATAGTAAACTAACTATTATCTGTATACAGTTGGCACTTCATGTAGTGAGAAAAAATGGAGTATACAGATAATAATTCAATCACTAAAAGGTACCTGAAACAACACTTATAATGCTGATAATTGTGATTATCATGAAGTTCACTTCACTTTTTTTCTTTAATACGTATACAAATGCCCTTCTTGTTTCACGTTCTTTTTTTTTTTTACGAACTATTTTCACAACCACATTACAAGGGTAGGTCTGCACTGTGAAACCAGCGTACATCTGAACATATTTTCTGATATATTTTTGAGAAATATTCATTGCTGTTTAGCTGCATGCATTCAAGGACTACTTAAAAAAAATTGTATATGTATTACAAAATGTTATATAAAGGACCTAATTTCCTTAATAAAGAAAAAGAACATGTTCAGAAAGCTTATGTAACAGTCACCCTGTACATAAAAAAAACAATATCTTCATCACTGGCCTTGAAGGCAATTGTCACTTCATTAAGGGAAAGAAGGATACATAATTCTACATACGACGCTTAGCTGCCATTGTTTTCGTGACCATTCATGTAAAGCAAAACACAAATGATACAATATCACACAAGAGAGTACATCTACCCATTCAGCACCCTTACAAATGGCTTGTGATTTTCTGTGCAGCCAGTAAGATATTGTCTTACATATCTGTCATGTGAGTGGCAAAGGTTATGTGACACAAACCTGTGAAAGTACTAGAATGAGACCTCTTCATTTACATATTCATATAAACTGAAGTTAATTACAATAAAGAAAAATAGACAGAAAAAAATGTATTGCATATCTCAAAGATCTGGTTTTATGTCTATTCTTGTAATACATTTGGAAAAAAGTTTTTTTCACAGCTATTGCAATTTAGGTTTGGAAACATCTCCCTTGTGATATCAGTAATTTGCATAGTCTTGAAAGAGTCAAACAAGCTTATATAATAATTATAATGACAACACACCCATGTCCTGTTTTCCATTCCAATCAGGTGTATAATTGTTAGCTCTATTATAATTTCATATATTTCTGGCAAAACAAGTTCAACCTATTTAAGAATTCCTGTGTAGATTTTGATTAAATGTTCACTATTTAAGAAACTTTTTCTTATCAAGGTTAAATTTCAATTTCTCACTCACTTATCACCAACTGTAACCATGCAAACAATTCTCACATAAAGATTCCTGTCTCAAGCCTAGCATTATCTTTGCTGCTCTCAATAAGGCATTCTCTCTTTAATAGAAAAATAAGTTTCCTTTGTCAACAATACTATGAAAGCTGACTTGTAGGTTATTTATTAATTCTTTTTTAATTCTTTTTTCCTAGCATTTTTTCTACTCATTTCCTAGCTTCATAAACTATCAGTAGAACTTTGCACCTAACACTTGTCAGTATTACTATTTACAAAATTAGGAGTATTCAGTTTGCATACAGCAAGAGTCTTATAGCAGTGATGTGTCCAACTGTAATTTCATGTCCAGTACCAAAAAATTAGGAAACAGTTGAGAACTCAGATCAAGAGAGTTTTGCCTCTTCCTATAAAATTCTGGCGAATATCGCCAACTGGCCAGCAAGTAGACAATACTCTACTTTGGACGAGCTTAATATCTTTTGTGACTCGAGGTATGGTTAATGTAGATTCTTATTGTGCAAGTCGAGGATTCTGTGTCCAGCAACATACACACGGGCAATATTACGGTCATCGCCCGTGTAGAGGAATTTCTGCACCTTGTCTTCTACTGTGTCCTGGAATATGTGGTTCAAAATAGTGAGAAGGCAATAAGTACTATAGGTGTAGTTTGATTATAAAATAAAGTAATAAATAAAATAACAAATAAAAATGATTCATAACAATCATCATCACCAACAAGCCATAATAACAAATATTATAGTAGGGTATATATCTCTTGTCTTACTATAAATGTAGTTTGTATATTGTCATTTCCTTTATATAAACAATAATTCTAAAAAAAAAAAAAAAAAAAAAAAAAAAAAAATATATATATATATATCAGTAACTCAGTAACCTTGAGAGATAATAAGAAATTCATGATATTCATCTAAAACCTTACCTTACTGAAAATATCAATGGCTGACCCAGGGGCTGACACATCAATGAGGAGTGCATCAAACTCTTTGTCAATTTCGAAGTTTCCAATGCGGTCTTCCATATTCAGAACTGTGAGAGAAAAAAAGAAAGTAATCAAATGATAATATCACAGACATAGCTACTATTACCAACAACTGACACAAAAATCTACCTTAAAAATTGGAAAGAAAGAAAAAAAAAAAGCATCAGTTGGTATGGGTAAGTACCTTTAGCACCTCCAAGAGTTGCCATTCTAAATGCCTCCTTGTATGTGATTCTCTGATAGTCTTGATCTCGATCAAGAGCCAGGATGTTGGAAACCTGCAGGGACTGTCGCATGGAATCTAAAATAGATGGACAGTACCCACCCGAGCAATCTGAAGGAAGAAAATCTATCACTTAGTTTCTGCAAAATAATAATTAATTTCCTTAAATATTCTGGACTGAAAAGCTTGATTGAACAAGCCTAGGGTGTATACTTTATTAAGGAGATAAAAAACATAATTCAATGAATGTGAAATAAACTAGAATAAATATGTAACAGATCCAATTTTGATATCTCTTTAAATGTAAATGAAAGAGTAAATAAAAAAATTCATTATAAGAAATGTTAATGTACAAATATCAGTATGCATCTTCTTTGTCTTATCTCTTAGGTGAAATAAAATTCTCTAGCAATACTAGACATACCTGTTCCTAGACCAACTTTTAATCCACTATTCAAAAGTCTCCGAATATCACAAAGGCCAGAGCGAATAGATACATTAGAATTTGGGCAGTGAGAAACACCAACTCCTCGTTCTCGCAACGTATATATCTCATCGTCTGTTAGCCATATACAGTGCGCCATGACAGACTGTGAAAAAACATAGAATGAAATAAATGTCAGATGTATTTCGTGCTTTGTTTATTCACAATTAGTAAAATCAAATTTATTAAGAAATAAAACTGAATATGATATTACAAAGTTATAAAAGAAATGCAATTTATCTACTCTTATCAATGTATCACAGGCAATGCAAACCAAAAAATTATTGCCCACCTTCTCACTAAGGAGTCTCATGCTGTCATAGACATCAGTGTATGATTTGGCCCAAGGGAATAATTCTTTGACCCAATTGCACTCGGGCTGAGTCTCGCACAGGTGACTTTGAATATGACATCCATATTTAGCTGCCAACTGTCCTAGAGATGCTAGCTGGTCCTCTGGGCAAGTTGGGGCAAACCGAGGTGTAACAATAGGCTGTACCAGTGGGGACTGTCAAGGAAATAAACAATTAAAGCTTTATAATACATGTCTTCATCATGAGACATCTTATCCCTACAAATTGTCAAACTTAGAAACATTTGTATCATATTAGAGTAAGCAATGATAACAAAGCAGAACTTGAGACAAAAGTACAGTCTTTCACAATCAATGTTTTTTTTTTTAGAATAAGAAAATAGAACCTCATACTTGCCTGGATACTTCTGACATAGCGTATAAATTCTTCTGTGTCTCTAATTGACTCCTGAACACTCATCTCCCGGTAATACTCTGGGCAGTTCCTCATCATGTTTACTTTTCCAATGAGTGCACGTTGACCTTTGTCATGGACCACATCAGCAAGAATTTTGGAACCTTCTAAGTGAATTGTGCCAAAGTACGCTGCTGTTGTTGTTCCGTTTCTTAACAGACGTTCCTGTAAAATTACAATACTACATACAAACTCTCTCTTAAGAATAAATTGAAGTATATTAGAAGGAAGGCAACAGAAATCTGTAATTATAGGCCAAATAAATTATACACATTACATTACAAGAAAGACATGAAAATACTAACCACAACTTTGCTATAGACTTCTCTTGCAAAGAGTGTGTCAGAGAAGTTAGCTTCAGTGGGGAAAGTATATGTTTGTAACCACTCCAGTAAAGGCAAGTCCATAGCCACTCCATTATTAGGAAACTGAGAGGCATGTATGTGTGTGTCTATCATCCCAGGCATCATAAACTGGCTGTTATTTAAGAGAAAGAAAAAATGTATGTAAATGACACAATTGCCTCTTAAACACATTATTTTATAAATAAACTTCACATAGAATCATCAAAAGCTATAAAAAAAAATGCATGCATCCAGATCAATTACCTTGGGGTCATGTAGTGAATGTTTGAGTCTGTAAATCCATACTCTGCTTTGAGGTGATCAAGCTCTTCTAAACTCTCCATAAACTCAATCTGGAAAAAAAACACCAAATGAATAAACAATTCTACTGCTACATTTCTTTCTTTTTCTAAATTTCCAATCCATTGGCATAAAATCTCTGAATAGGTTGATACCATGTGTCTAACCTAGAATGATATTAATAGCTTCTATTACATACTATAACAGATACTGTAAGAAAAAAATACCCAGAGCTGGTGCCTATTTAATTTTTATTTCATGGTAATTACCTTGGTGTTGAGTACACCCATAACCATCCCTGGCATGATGATTAATGGGTTGTCTTCAGTAGAATGAACAAAAATGCCTACAAACACCTCCATGTCCGATCTAGCTCTCTGGAAAGACATTTGAAATAGAGATGCTTAACATCAGTAATGACATTGAAGAATATATTATTGATCATTCAAGAATTTGTCTAATATGCAGTAAATTATCATACCATGTTTTTCATATTCATATGGACAACAGGAATTAGTGTAGACACTCATAATCTAAGAAAACCGACTCATATTCATTACTGCCAAAAGCAATCAGGGATACTGAACACATAAAATAACTAAGTCACATAATTATCTTACCAGCTTTGACTGACAATTCTCCATTATTCTGTAAATTGTACTCTTGCTAATATTAGGAACATCGGGATTTAAAGACAGGAACCTATTTCTTGTTTCTTCAATTGTGATGTCCTCCTTTTGAGAGAGGATATCCATGATCATGTGCTCATGCTCATCTGACAACTTTTTCTTGCGACCTGTGGAGGTCTTCCTTTGGATTCTGTGTTCCTTCTTGAAGACCTGAACGACTGATGAGACTGTAGACTTCGCTAAGTGCATGAAATCTGCAACCTCTCTTATGGTTCGGTTCTCATTGAAGAAAAGACTGGAAGATTGTGAGAAAGAATGGTGGAGTGTTATGCTTAGGACAGGTTATACTGCATTCTATTCATTATTGATTTTCTTACTAACTATTTCCACTAAAAACTGTTAAAAATGAAGAATGCACTTCTAAAAATAATTGATAGAAAATGAAAAAAAAAATTATAATTAAAAAACATCAACGCCAATTTATCACATACAGGACTCTCTCCTGGGGGAGCTGAATAAAGCTTTCCTGGATTATCATTCCAATAAAAGGTGCAAAAACACTGACCTAATAATCATCTCCCTTTCCGCAATAGACAGTGACCGTCGTTGTCTACTGATATCTTTGTCAGCAGCACTGGTTTCGATGGGTCCACTCTCCTCCATGATGCTGACACTGGGCTCAAGAACATTGTTCATAGAAGATGACTCTGAACCTGCACCTGCCTTCTGGAACATGGGCTAATAGCAACACCTGCTGGTATATTTCGTTGATACTTACTTTCAACAGAATATTCCACAGAATATGCACACATAACTTTTGTATGTTTGCTTGCAAATAGTGCAAATATCTATCAGTACCATTACATTACCAACTTTCATCCTGGTTGAAATATTGTGCCCTCATGGTTCTACCTTACCCTTAAAACTTTATAATGGTTAAAACTTAATGTCTTCCAAGGAAAGTAGGACGGATTGAAACTTACCCGAGGTCTCCCTCTTTTCTTGGGCCAGTATCGCTCTATTGGCTCCAGGTAACGCTCAGGTGGTGGGTCCATCCCTATTAAACCTTTCTGAAATGCAAATAATTAATTGGTATAAACATTTCAGTATTTAGTCACTCTCTGTTATGTAAGTGGTTAACCTTTTACTGGTTTGAATTCTTTGAAAGGCATTAATCAATACATTTACTACATGAAATGACTATCATAATAGTTTGTGTGATGCATTATATATTTTTTTCCTAACCTCTATACATTTTACATTGACATATAATAATTACAGTAAAAAAATATAGTATAAAACTATTACTGACAACAAATTTCTTCCATCTAACCAGTTTTACTATTTTCTAAAGTATATACCTTTCCTCTTTCCAATGTTCTGTATATTGTAGTTTTTGATATGTGGC
>BOPN01001262.1:270498-277998 GCA_017312705.2 Penaeus japonicus
CACAAACACACACTCCCACACCCACCCACCCACACACGCATAGACACACACACACACCCACACACACACACATTTACACACAGCTACCCACACACCCACACACATAGATAACAACACAAACACACACTCACTCCCATACCGACCCACCCACACACACGCATAGACACACACACACCCACACCCACACACTTAGACACAGCCACCTACACACACACAAATACTTACACATGCACACTCACTCCCAAACCCACTCACCCACCCACACACACGCATAGACACACACACACCCACGCACACATTTAGACACAGCCACTTACACACACACACACACACACACACACACACACACACACACACACACACACACCCACACACACACACACACACACACACACCCACACACACACATAGACACAGCCACCCACACACACACACAAATACTCACACACACACACACACGCACACTCACTCCAAAACCCACCCACCCAACCACACACACAAAACATAGACACACATAAATACGCACACTCACCCCCCCCCCCTATTAACACATAAACACTCGCATACACGTGGACGAACCTCTTTACCATTCCAAACTCTCACTTGGTCGAAGTTCTAGAAAGAAAAAGCAATACAAATTGCATCTTCAAGTGAACAAAAAGAGAGAAGGAATTTGAAGTCGAATAGGAAACTTTGAAGCAAAGGAAGAACTAGCAGTCGAACAGAAAATTTTGAAGGAAAGAAGAAACTTCAAAATGAGCGACATGGAGAATTGCAATGTGACGCAAGACCAGAGCGCTCCCCTGGAGGAGCCGCAATATTGTGTGTTACCAACACCCAACCCCGACGTCTGGTGGAACACAGAGTTCTGCCAGGAGGATAATTCGATGGAGGTGTTTCCCCTATATTATTTGACCCAAAAGTCTGGTGAATATTGGCACTGTAAATGCCCGTACGTGAATATTAAGTGTTTTGGTATTTGGACGAGGTTTAAAGTGAACACAGGCTGTTAGAATACACAAGTGCATCCGAAACAAGTGGAAATCTGGGGGCGTTATCCCGAGGAAGGCAGTGACAGGATCCGCGTTGAAATGAACGTCAGGCGCTCAACTTACAACGTAGAATTTCGAGTCCGCGATCATGCCATTAACTTGCTCGGCATGGACATCTTGTGCCGATTCAATTGCGTCTTGAATCTTCAAATGAATCTGTTGGTTTTCTTCGACTTTAGAGAGGAAGAAATGGTCAGGAATCTGTCCCCAAAGGCAGATATAAAAATTAACGGAAAGGCAGTTAGGGTCCATGTCGATACAAGCAGCGAGTTGGGTCTGCAAGCACCCTTTGACATCGCGATGGACCTCGGCTTCCCCTTAAGAGATGTTTCAGAAAAGGGTTTCATCATATCTTCAGTCTCGTTTGGGTCAGGCGACGTCAAGTACGTTGCCAGGAACCTCAGCGTCGAGGCCTTAGGCAAGCACTTTCCCAATACCTCGTTGACCGTCCTTCCCGAGAACATCAACTATGATCAAGTGATCATGGGAATAAAACTCTTAAAAGGAGGCGTCTTTTCTTTTACCTCCGATCTGCAATGGGACTTTTTCCGCCCGGAGGTGAAGCCGACAGGTAGGTTGAGAGGTCAGCCGGAGAGCGAGTCGGAAGACGAATCGCATGACGAATGGGAAGACGAATCGGATGACGATTCAGAAGTCTCTGTATATCCCACCTCCTCTGACATCGCCCTAGGTGAATCGCTCGAGAAAAAGCTTTTGGAACTTGCCCAAGATATTCTTACAATGGATTTGGAAGTCTCGGATGACGATTCGGACGACTCGGATGACGATTCAGAAGTCTCTGTATCTCCCACCTCCTCTGACATCGCCCTAGGTGAAGCCCTCGAGAAAAGGTTTCTGGAACTTGAGGCCCAAGATATTCTTGCAATGGATTCGGAAGACTATACGGAAGACTCGGAAGAAGATTCGGACGACTCGGATGACGATTCAGAAGTCTCTGTATCTCCCACTTCCTCTGACATCGCCCTAGGTGAAGCACTCGAGAAAAAGCTTCTAGAACCTGATGCCCAAGATATTCTTACAATGGATTTGGAAGTCTCGGAAGATTCGGACGACTCGGATGAGTCAACGGAAAAGCGAAAGAGAGGGCACCCTACAGATGAGTATGAAAGGAACAACAAGAAGCCGAAACTGGAGGGATACCGAAAGTGGTGATGTTTGTGCTGTCCTCACGGAGTAAGTCTGTCATTCATCTCATATATAACTATTTAACCACCTATATAGATAAGTTACCCTCGAAGAAGACCTTAGAGGGGTAAGCTAGACCTCCGCTACCAAAGAAGCAGTGAGATGTCGTCCTTGATGTATTACCCCTTTCTCAGCGATAGTTCTGTTTCGGCCACACTCGATCTCCACACACAGACTTATTTCCCTTCTCTCCTAGCCTAAAAGGTTACGAGGATGACATTCATCCATTTACACAAACAAACACACACACACACACACACACATACACACACACACACACACATCTCTTTCTCTCTCTCTCTGGCCGTCTGGTTAGCTCAGCGGTAGCGTGTCGACTTCACATCCCCGTGGTCGGCAGATCGAGCCCCGTCCAAGCTCGTGAGCTTCCACTGTCACCTGGCGGTTACTGACGTAGCTGGGCACTGCGTTGGGTAAGGACCAAGCTCAGATCGAGTCAACACTCGAGTCAGCGTGAGACGGGCTCGCCTCAGCGCATACAAGCCCAGCATAGCATCTGCTCCGCAAATCTGGCTTATCCTTATCTCTCTCACTTTCTCTCTCTCTCTCTATATATATATACATATATATATATATATATATATATATATATATATATATATATATGTATATATATGTATATATATATATGTATATATATATATATGTATATATACACATATATGTATGTATGTATGTAATGATAATAATGATAATAATGATAATAATGATGGTTAATGTTTTTGCGTGGCGTACAATGTTATGTGGACCTACAATATGGAGAAGCTACAGATTTTGTCATATTAAGAAGGCATCACGGTGAAGCGCGTGATGTTTTAGTTGCTTCTTTGGTCAGTCTACGAAATAAGTTCAGATAAAAATGGATTAAAAGAACTAATGATATTGCATAACGATATTGCAAAGCCATCCCATTTCAGAGCCAAGAGTGGTCCCAGCCAAGAGGAAGAGGATGGGTAACGATAGGAAACAAATTGCAATTGCAGGAGAATGCCAGAGCGTACTTATGCCTCGCACGGCCTCAGGCTGGATTTCAATAGCCATATGCCTTGACACTCCTCTATTACCCCCCTCTCACTCCCACCTCTCATCTTCTTATCTTTCTTTCTTTCTTTCTTTCTGATTCTTTTTTCTTTCACCCACTTCCCCCCTCCCCCCCTATTTTTGTTTCCCGTTCTCCTTTCTTTCTGTCTGTCTCTTGAATACATGAGTTTTATCAAGAGAAAGGGAAGGGGGAAATGGGGGTAGGAGGGGGGATGGGGGGGGCGTACAGAACATCCGGGGACTAGAGGGTTGAGAGACGAGGTGGTGGTGGTGGGGGCGGGGTGGGGTGGGGGGGGGATACGAGCATATTGTTGTCTGTTATTGTCTATTATTGCGTATATCAAAGAGATTTTTTCTGTTAACAATGGCGGGTGCGTATGTGTGCATAGCTATGTAAGTAGGACATAATTGATTTGCATTCTGAATGCTGTCGTGTGTGTGTGTGTGTGTGTGTGCGTTTGAATATCCGTATGAGCTTGTAAGTGTGTGTGTGTATGTGTGTGTGTGTGAGTGTGTTTGAATATCCGTATGAGCTTGTAAGTGTGTGTGTGTTTTTTTGTGTACCTATATTCATGTACGTACGTGTGTGTGTGTGTGCGTGTGTGTGTGTGTGTGTCTGTGCGTGTGTATATGTGTGTATGTGTGTGTGTGTATGTATGTGTGAGTGTGTTTGAATATCCGTATGAGCTTGTATGTGTGTGTTTTTGTGTACCTATGTTCATGTACGTACGTGTGTGTGTGTGTGTGTGTGTGTGTGTGTGTGTGTGTGTGTGTGTGTGTGTGTGCGTGTGTATATGTGTGTGTGTGTGTGTTTGAATATCCGTGTGTATGTGTGTGCGTGACTGTGTGTGTGTGTTTTTTTGTGTACCTATATTCATGTACGTACGTGTGTGTGTGTGTGTGTGTGTGTGTGTGTGTGTGTGTGTGTGTGTGTGTGTGTGTGTGTTTGAATATCCGTATGAGCTTGTATGATAATAAATATAATAATAATGATGATAATGAAGATGACGATAATAACAACTAAAATGATAGTATTATTAAATAGTATTAATAAACTAAACAAAAGTCCCATAAACAAACGACCTTGCAAGGTCACGAAGGATGGAAAACAGGAACTGGAAACCCCCAAAAAGGTCACTCTTCTGCAACATTTTGCGCAACGCCAAGTGCATATTGCAAAAGCATGTTAGAGACTGCGTCATAACAAGTGTTGTCATCGTAAACATGAATGAGAGAGGAAGAAGGGAATGAGGGAATAGACATGACAGCTAGATGACATGCCTTCTTGCACTCACCAGGTGGACTGATCACCTTCTGTCGACGGATTAGCCCCCGTGATGCCGAAGGGACTCCTTGGGAACGAAGGTTCACTCATTTAGGAACATATACCGAACACTAAATGGGTGTATGTATTATGTCTATCTATTTATCTATCTATCTATATATGTATATATATGTATATATGTATGTATATATCTATATCTATCTATCTATATATATATGTGTGTGTGTGTGTGTGTGTGTATTGAGAGAGATGGAGGGAGAGAGAGAGAGAGAGAGGGAGGGAGGGAGGGAGAGAGAGAGAGAGAGAGAGAGAGAGAGAGAGAGAGAGAGAGAGAGAGAGAGAGAGAGAGAGAGAGAGAGAGAGACAGAGAGAGAGAGAGAGAGAGAGAGGGAGAGAGAGAGAGAGAGAGAAAGAGCGAGAGAGAGAGAGAGAGAGAGAGAGAGCGAGAGCTAAAGAGAGCGCGCGAGAGAGAGAGAAAAAAAAAGCTGAATCCGCAGATGGTTTAGGTGTCACGGACATATCAACGCCCATAAACCTCCAACTACGTAAAGAGGGCAACCGCCCATGCATCATGCACGGAAGGCTGCTCTCACATCTGGAGTCGAATCAAAAGAACTCCTTTGAGCTGTCATGGGCGCACTTGAACTGCCTCGTTCCATTGTATGTGTGTTTATGCGCATATTTATGTACTGTTTATGCGATTACACATTCGTAAATATAGTGTATGTATACTTTATGTATATGAACAGACACACACACATAGAGGTAGAGGGAGAGAGAGGTAGAGGGAGAGGGAGAGGGAGGGAGAGAGGGAGAGGGAGAGGGAGGGAGAGAGAGAGAGAAAGAGAAAGAGAGAGAGAGAGAGAAAGAAAGAGAGAGAGAGAAGAGGGCTGCGCACATCTGACTTACAGGTAAACAAGTATTTAACCCCCCCCCCCTGCCCCCTCTTTCCCACTCCCCACCAGGTACCACTTCCCACACACATCGAACATGAGTATCTTAGTGCATCAATAAAATACGCTGCTCTTTCTATCATGATATCTAGGTGTTATTTTCAGTAATCACTGTTCTGTATCTAATGATTTCCACTGCTATGCCAGTACACTAAACCTTCGTTTAAGAGGACCACCATATAACGGATTTTGAATTTAATTTGACTGTACAGGGATATCCTCTGACCCCGAAACTATAACATACTGTGAATAATATCATTAATATCACAGTGAATGAGAAACATAAGAGTTTTCATAGGTTCTTCATGTGAAATTCACCGACTCCCATCCCTTATTTCAAATCCAAATGTTTTCTATCACCATTGTTGTATTACTTAACCTAAGGGTAAATTTCAGGGCTAAAACCTTTTTTCTTCGGGAGATGGAATATACATTTAATAAAGCATTTAATAAAACATTTCAGAAGCTGTGGATTCCCCCTTCATTCACCCATCGGATACGGAGTAAAAACTGAATATACATATAATCATTGACTCATTTTATTAAAAAAAATGAAAAATAGATAAATAAAACAAATAAATAAATAAAAATATATCTCCCTACTTTCTATTTAATTAACGGATTTTCTGCGGTAACGACCATCCCTCTGCCGCTTAATGGTCCCTTATATCGAAGGTTTGTTATAAAGAAGTGTTTTACCTTTACCTTCAAGTATTTTAAGCCCGTTACCCACTGCTCTTCATTTTTTTTTTTCTTTTTTTGTATCCTTGAATTTTCTTCAATGGCAGTCTTGGTTATGCTATCATTAATATGCAAGAAGCAAGCTCTAAATTGTTTTATAAGATAACGGGTGATAATTCACCTTATTCACCTTTGAATTGTTATTTTATATGTATATAAAAAAATTATATCTATGAAGCTGATTCCGTGATATGTAATATTTTGTATTTGTTACCACAGAGTGAAGAGCCCAGCTATATGTACTTATTACTATCATATGTACAAACACTAACTTGCAATTGCAAGGAAACGAATCTTCCTGGAATTAAAAACAGGTATGTAATCAAATATACGGAAGTATTGATACTAGTACTTATGCAACCCTTCAGAATGCCAAATAAAAACATGCCCACACACACACATATACTCAGATCTATACTAAAAGTGGCACATTTGCGTCAAAATTAAAGCTATAATTACAGATACACACACACCTGCACACGCACACAAAAGTCCACACACACACGTACACAAAGATACACACATACACATGCAAACAAATAGACACACACACACACACGAAGAGAAACACACACACACACACACACACACACACACACACACACGAAGAGAAACACACACACACACACACACACACACACACACACACACACACACACACACACACACACACACACACACACACACACACACACACACACACACACACACACACACACACACACACACACACACACACACGAAGAGAAACACACACACACACACACACACACACACACACACACACACACACACACACACACACACGAAGAGAAACACACACACACACACACACACACACACACACACGAAGACACACACACACACACACACACACACACACAACACACACACACACACACACAAACACGAGGAGAAAGACGCACGCACACACAAAGAGAAAGACACACACACACACACACGAAGAGAAACACACACACACACACACACACACGAAGAGAAACACACACACACACACACGAAGAGAAACACACACACACACACACGAAGAGAAACACACACACACACACACACACACACGAAGAGAAAGACGCACACACACACACACACACACACACACACACACACACGAAGAGAAAGACGCACACACACACACACACACACACACACATACACACACACACACACACACACACACATACAC
>BOPN01001262.1:282998-285498 GCA_017312705.2 Penaeus japonicus
GATTGCAATAGACAGAAGACCCTTGCAAGAATTTCAGGATCTCTCTCTCTCTCTCTCTCTCTCACACACACACACACACACACTCTCTCTCTCTCTCTCTCTCTCTCTCTTTGGAATGATTTTCCAACGAAATTCTCAATAAAGGAAGACGAAGGTTAATCGAATAATCTAAGGAAAATACCCGAAAATTAGAAATGGGAATTTTTTTTTATCCACAAAATTTAGAATGATATAGGTTTTATTTCGTCAAGAACGTACATGAACGAGAATCGACATCACTAAAGAGAGTGGAAAAAGGCAGACTCAGGACTTCAGGTCATAGCCTATGATGTCAGTGAGGGAACAAATGCAGTGATTTCTGTGGATATGCGTGACCTAAGTTGACAGCGGTAACCTTTTGGATCGCCACTGAAAGAGAAGGAGAAGAAGAAAGGGAAGAAGGAGAGACAGAGAGAGAGAGAGAGAGAGAGAGAGAGAGAGAGAGAGAGAGAAGAGAGAGAGAGTGAGTGAGGAAGAGAGAAAGAGAGAAGGAGCGATAGAGAGAAAGAGATAGAGAGAGAGATAGAGAGAGAGAGAGAGAGAGAGAGAAAAGAAAGCACTGTTACGCATGATGACACTGTAGACACTATCACGGAAGGAAGTAAGTTTTGATGGTTCCTATTACAGTGATGTGAGTCTACCTGTCCCAATCACTATCATATCTATTAATCCTTATCCATTTGACTTTACCTGAATCCATTAATCAGTCTGTAACGTATTTTTTTTGCTAATTAGAGTTTTACCGCATAAAATAGGTTGCATTGATTAAATTTGTATGGGATATGAATTTAATATACGTGATACAGCGCTATTGTTTTCGAGGGACGGTATAATGAATTAGCAGGGAAGAATAGAATTAGCAGGGAAGTGACTAAGTTTATTTCTACTAAGGAAACCTACCCAACAGGATACATTTCTAAAATAAAGAACCGCAGCTTGAACATAGTTGAATGAGACAACGAATAGGCAAGAGCAGTTTGCTGGAAGAAAAAAGTTTCATCAAACAGCTGCTAGACTCTGTACTAAAAATAATGCAATAGATAACCTCATGCATTACGCCAGTTCATACACTAGTCAAAGATCATTCACGACTAATTTTTCACTTATATTTCACACTTGTAAACTATTCTTTCCCTGAGCGAGTAGGTTGTATTACTCAACGAACATATTGCTAGATCAGCAGTTGCCATATCTGTTTAAAAATGAGTCACTCCCAACTCTTTGTTATGTTATGCAAGAGAAGCAAGAATTACGTGAGAAAGAAATTATAGTTCTTCTTTTAGACAGATTACTTCTGAGAATTTCACTTTATTAAAACATCAGTTACTCTCTATATTAAACCGAACATCTGAAACGAGCGTATCCCAAGCTTGAACACGAAGCATTTTCTCTCCTTATTGATTTTGAAACAAAATGGGAAACTCTGTTATTGTTGTTTTTTATCATCAAAACCGAATACAATAGATAAATCCTATCAAAGCCAGTAGTGTGCAGACTTAGGCCTCAGAACGAAGATTTGTTTAGACCTATGAGAATCCCAGCCTGAGAGGACGCGAAAATATGTCTTGCACAGAGTGGCGTTTGGGTTGAATCTTGGACGCTGCTCTGCCTTAAGGTTGGATTCATTCAGGTCACAAATAGGCACATAGGTAATGGACTACTTGTAGGAACAGGGGAAAGAGAAGGAAAAAGAAAATGAGGGAGAAGGAAAAGAAGAAAAAGAGGGAGAAGGAGAAGAAAGGGAAGAAGGAGAGAGAGAGAGAGAGAGAGAGAGAGAGAGAGAGAGAGAGAGAGAGAGAGAGAGAGAGAGAGAGAGAGAGAGAGAGAGAGAGAGAGAGAGAGTGAGAGAGAGAGAGAGTGAGGATGAGAGACAGAAAGGGAGAAGGAGCGATAGAGAGAAAGAGATAGAGAGAGAGAAAGGGAGAGAGAAAAAAAAGTAGGAGAGAAAGTAAGAAAGAGAAAAAAAAGTAAGAGAGAGAGAGAGAGAGAGGGAGAGAGAAAGTAAGAGAGAGAGAGAGAGAGAGAAAGTAAGAGAGTGAAAGAGAGAGAGAGAAAGTAAGAGAGAGAGAGAGAGAAAAGCAAGAGAGAGAAAAAAAAACGTAAGAGAGAGAAAGAGAGAGAGTGAAAGAGGAAGAAAGTAAAAGAGAAAGAGAGATTTATTCCCTGTGTATTGTTTACTATCAGTCAGAATCACAAGTCTATTCCCAGAATGTTATCACTCATTCGCTCGCCGTCCCTGTCAGAATTATTTATGGATACAACTGATTCCATCGCAAGAAATACCTTAGCCTTTCTTCTTTCGTATTCTATCATTATGTTGATTATGATCAGACATTGCTGTTGTTGTTACTGTCTATATTCTTTTTTTTTATTAATGATCAGTGTTATGTCATTATAATTTTTGTTATTTTCGTTATCTTTTGCATGATGATCTTTATAGATCATTATGAAAGTCATTTTC
>BOPN01001262.1:290498-310498 GCA_017312705.2 Penaeus japonicus
TCTCTCTCTCTCTCTCTCTCTCTCTCTCTCTCTCTCTCACTCTCTCTCTCTCTCGCTCTCTCTCGCTCTCTCTCTCTCTCTTTCTCTCTCTCTCTCTCTCTCTCTCTCTCTCTCTCTCTCTCTCTCTCTCTCTCTCTCTCTCTCTCTCTCTCTCTCTCTCTCTCTCTCTCTCTCTCTCTCCTCTCTCTCTCTCTCTCTCTCTCTCTCTCTCTCTCTCTCTCTCTCTCTCTCTTTCTCTCTCTCTCGCTCTCTTTATTTCCCTCTTACTTTCTTTCGAGATAAAGAAAGATAGAGAGATAGATAGATATATAAATATAATATATATATATATATATATATATATATATATATATATATATATATATATATATATATATATATATAGAGAGAGAGAGAGAGAGAGAGAGAGTTCTGGGTATAGATATAGATTATATTCTATGTTACCTGAAAACCCTCACGTTTGTTGGAAGAATCAATCATTGCTTGGCTGTTTCAGAAAACATCTATACTAGAAGGATCTGCTCGGGGTTCATCAATTTCCTCTTAAATGATGCAAAAATCCCCACTGTACATTATTTAGTATGTTTCATTAAATGATTATCGTTTAATCCGCGATTTAAAATATAATATCAATCATCATTGTCCACAAAGTAAAATTTCAGTACTTGAATTCAATGCACCTTAGATATTTACACAAGCCTCCCCTCGAAAAACTAAAAAATTGTTTTCGTCCGTTTTCTGTTATTTTCACTACGGGAGCTCTGTGTTGCCAAAGTTCGAAACAACAATATTTTAATCCCATACAAAAACCAATAAGATACTTCCTATATTAAGAAAATCCAATAATCAATTAAATTAAAATCTATTCATGCTTAAATGAAGAGAAAATATTCCACGGTAGAGAAAAATAAATTAGAATACGAGTCCGGCGAGGCAACACCGCCTGCTCTCCACCATGTTTGTTTGCGTTGTGTGTGTGAATGCTACTCGTCCCCCCAAAACGCGATATAATTGACGATTATTACGTTGCCATTCCCCCGTAAGCGATCTCCGGCAAAGGAAGACATCGAGGGAGAACCTGAGAGTGTGTGAGTTGCTTCTGAGGCAAGGAGAAGGCGTAATAGGCGTGGAAAAGTGAGTTGGTGGAAGGCCTCTTCAGTTGGTCTGCAGCCAGAGATTTGTTTGTGGTGTTGAAAGGTTGAGACATTAAGAGTTTTTTCGTGTGATTCTAGAAACACGAGGTGTGTAAGATCATGCTAGAGGTGTGACTGATAAACCCCTGTTTGTGGAAAGAGTAAGGATTGTGGAGAAAGACTCGTAATCCCGAACTCGGGAGCCAACAAGTGACTGGAACTGTGACTCTTGTGTTGTTTTGATGCCTCACCAGAGCCAAGAAATAACACCTCGACGCTGAGATTATTGATGGTGAGGATGTTAAGAGTCTGGGGTTAATGTTTCAGAGTGTCTGAAGTGTGTTTTTTGTTGTATGGTTGTCAGATTCTTGGTAGACTTCCTGTCAGTCGTGTAATTTGCATAAAGGGGTTTGTGAGGTTTTGGGAAAAATGGGATTATGACAAGGAAGTATCTAGCTATATTGGTGTGTATCATTTCATTTTCAGGAAGTTAGATTATTGTGATATCTTTCTTCTATTCCAAAAATAGTTTCTAAATGAAAATCAAGTTATTGCTCTCATGGAAAGAAATAAAATCAATTTGAACTAGAACCTTCCTTTTTTCACCATGATCTTAACAACTGTATGTGGCTTGTAAACCCTCTGGCAATTAGTCCCCAAATATGGATTCATTAAAAGTTAATGATGTAGCCTCATTAACCTTTGCTGGAGGGCTGAAGGTTGTAGGCCCTGACAGTTACTTGACTGCATCTGCAGACAGTTTATTCTTCATTTATCATTTTTATTATAGATTTCTCATAGTTAAGTTAGAGGAAAGAAGTGGCTTGGAATTCACCAATCTATCTATTTCCTCTGATCATAATTGTTCAGAGTGGGATCATGCGAAGGTGCAGAAAGTAAATATTATAAATATTCTGATAAGATAGAGATTGTATAATTTATCAAATAAGGAACCAGTCCAAGCTCTAACTTGCTCAGATTTGTGTGGTAGAGTGTAGAGGCAATTGTAAAAGCTTGGTGCTGTCATATTTTGGATGACTATCCTGTACTATATGTATGCTTGAAATTTTAAAATGTATTCATATAATAACTACCATTACACCCACATACTTTATTCTTGAATCTGCCTTTTGTATGTTTTTGAGTTGGAGAGACATCTGGGAGGGGCAGGGAGGCAGGCAGGCAGGCAGGCAGGCAGGCAGGCAGGCAGGCAGGCAGGCAGGCAGGCAGGCAGGCAGGCAGGCAGGCAGGCAGGCAGGCAGGCAGGCAGGCAGGCAGGCAGGCAGGCAGGCAGGCAGGCAGGCAGGCAGGTAGGTAGGCAGGCAGGCAGGCAGGCAGGCAGGCAGGCAGGCAGGCAGGCAGGCAGGCAGGCAGGCAGGCAGGCAGGCAGGCAGGCAGGCAGACAGACAGGCAGGCAGGCAGGCAGGCAGCAGGCAGGCAGGCAGGCAGGCAGGCAGACAGACAGGCAGGCAGGCAGGCAGGCAGACAGGCAGACAGGCAGGCAGGCAGGCAGGCAGGCAGGCAGGCAGACAGGCAGGCAGGCAGGCAGGCAGGCAGACAGGCAGGCAGGCAGGCAGGCAGGCAGACAGGCAGGCAGGCAGGCAGGCAGGCAGACAGACAGACAGGCAGGCAGGCAGGCAGGCAGGCAGGCAGGCAGGCAGGCAGGCAGGCAGGCAGGCAGGCAGGCAGACAGGCAGGCAGGCAGGCAGGCAGACAGACAGACAGACAGACAGACAGACAGACAGACAGACAGACAGACAGACAGACAGACAGACAGACAGACACACACACACGGAGAAAAAGACAAAATCTAAGACACTTTTATGTTTGATGTTTTCATTGTAAATTGCAAATTAAAAGTTATTTGTTGAAATAAATAATATACCCAATACTGTCAGCATATAATGAACACCAACAACTATTCAGATGTATATTCTAGTATGATAACGCTTGAACTGGTTCCTTATTTGGCAAAATATTGCCAGAGAGGTCTGCAGTGGTTTGTAGAGGTATAATTTGGAAATGTTTAGAAAACGCCCACAGCGCTTTTTGAAATGAGACTTTTTTCTCATAACTAGATAATCTGTGTTCTGTCTTAACTTGTGTAAAGAGCATATAAGCCTCCAGGCAACACTTATGCCTGCCTGGCCCTCAGGTTTTGGTTTTGGCCTTGATACATGCAGTGCGACGAGTTGAGCACTCTGTTTGCATTACATACTTTCTCTTTGTCATTCTGGTAAGCTCTTTTGTGTAATACATGATATATTGTAGTCTTCAATCAGAAACATTCTGCTCAGTTGAGCTTCAAGGTTGAATATATTTTGTAGTTAGTTAATATTGATTGAAAAAGGTTTTGTTGTTAGTTCTCTGTTAATTAATTGACAAAGTTTTTGTAGTTATTTTTCTATTAATTGAAAAAGTTTTTGCTGTTAGTTCTCTTTAATTGAAAAAGTTTTTGTAGTTAGTTCTCTGTTGATTGAAAGAATTTTTGCAGTTAGTTCTCTATTAATTGAAAAAGGTTTTACAGTTAGTTCTCTATAATTGAAAAGTTTTTGCAGTTAGTTCTCTTTGATTGAAAAAGTTTTTGTAGTTAGTTCTCTGTTAATTGAAAATAGTTTTGCAGTTAGTTCTCTATAATTGAAAAAGGTTTTTCAGTTAGTTCTCTATTGCTTGAAAAAGTTTTTGTAGTTTTCTGTTAGTTGAAAAAGTTTTTGCACTTAGTTCTCTATTAATTTAAAAAGTTTTTCAGTTCTCTGCTAATTGAAAAAGATTTTGTAGTTAGTTCTCTATTAACTCTATGACGACGGTGTGTCACACCTGTGTGACCCAGCTAAATTCCCGATGTCGGGGCGTCATGCCAGTGTGACGTTTCCAATGCAATATTGCAATGGCCTGGCGTAGGGGTATTCACTTGGTGCGTGCCCCGTCGGGAAAGGGTTAATTGAAAAGTTTTTGCACTTAGTTCTCTATTAAATTAATGGAAATTTAAATTAATTATGGGAAAGAATACTTGTAAATTTGATATGTAAAAAAAAAACGAATAAAGCAAAAAAAGACTATTTTTTCCTAGAAAACATTGAAATATGTATTTAGATGTATATTGAGTAGAAAGACAATAATATACTATGAAATATACCACACAGTAACAGAATTGCTTTTTCACACTCACTACATTCCATACAGCCTGACAAAGTTGTAGCGAAAAAGATTGATTATATATTTTTAGGTAAGCCACGATCAGGGAGATAAGGACTTGAGGAATTAAATCATGATACTGTGTTGAACATTTCAGCTTTTAAAGGAGTTTGTTCACACTTAAAGTAAAGTTGTGTCTGTGAAAGTTTACGGGATGAGTTTATAGTTACTGAGTGCCTTAGAAGCAATTATATTATTTGTTCTTTCCTTCTCTTTTCAGAGAGACCAACAAAATTTAAGAAGTCTCAACAAAATTTAAGAAGTCTGGGTGTAGGAAGACAGAGAAGACACCTTGTACCTGGAATAGCTTTTAGGGTTAATGTTGATGTTGTTTTGGTTTGCTAACATAAAATGTGAAGTCTGATGGTACAAAAATCCATTTATTATTTTGAGGTGAATAGGTGGAGTGGTTTTTCTTTTACTGCTGTGTGTTCTTGTCCTGGATGTAATCATTTATTTGTAATTTGAGCCATAATATGTTACAAGTATCCAGAATTTAGATTTGTGACCGTGGACCATAAATAACATCGCATTGTATAAAAGGCAGAAAGGAAAATAAGTCTTGCTATGCCATGTCCATTTGTGATGTGGAGAAGTGTGTTGCGCACACCTGGGAAACGTGTGAAGTGCTGTGATTGGAGATAGAGAAAAGAAATGTCAGATTGGTGAAGGAGCTGGAATTAAGAGGGGTGTGAAGTTGCTTTTGCAATAGTGTACCCCCCCCCTCCTCCTCCTAAAACAAAAGGCAAAATGAGCAAGGGAAAGGAAAGCAAGATGGACTCTCGGGTCCTGGAGAAAAAGCTGTCGTCAGTGAGGGAGACATCGGAGGACATCCAGAGTCTCTCGCGCTGGTGTCTGCAGCACAGAAACCATCACCACTCAATCATCCAGGCCTGGTCAAGAGCTGTGCGGAAGTGTGAGTAAAATTTTTAATCATTTTCTTAGTCTAGCTATGTCTCTGATAACTGCAGAATCTGGGATGGATATAGGTTTAAAGCTGCAATCTGTACCTCAATCCAACCTCAGTCTTTTATTTGAAAGACTCCTCTCCTCTCCCCTCTCCCCTCTCCTCCTCTCCCCTCCCTCTCTCCCTGCCCTCCTCTCCTCACCCCTCCATCTCTCCATGTCCCTGCTATTGTTTTTGTTATCATCATCATCATTATCATTATCATTTCATCATTATCATTATCATTATCATTATCAACATCATTATCATTATCAACATCATTATCATTATCAACATCATTATCATTATCAACATCATTATTATTATCAACATCATTATCATTATCAACATCATTATCATTATCAACATCATTATCAACATCATCATCATCATCATCATCATCATCATCATCATCATCATCATCATCATCATCATCATCATCATCATCATCATCATCATCATCATCATATTATTATTATTATTATTATTATTATTATTATTATTATTATTATTATTATTATTATTATTATTATTATTATTATTATTATTATTGTTATTATTGTGGTGATGTTGACATTGATGATGAGGATGATGGTGATGGTAGTGATGGTGGTGATGATGATGATGAATATAATGATGATGAATATAATTATAATAATGAATATAATTATTATGATAAATATAATGATAATGATGATGATGATGATGATGATGATGATGATGATGATGATGATGGTGGTGGTGGCAGTAATGATGATGGCGATGATGATGATGATGGTGATGATGATGATGGTGATGATGATGATGATGATGATGATGATGATGATGGAGGTGATTATGATGATGGCGGTGATGATGATGGCGGTGATGATGATGGCGGTGATGGTGATGATGATGATGATGATGATGATGATGATGATGATGATGATGATTAATTGTTTTTATTAGAATAAGAATAATAGTAATAATTATATTAAATCAACAGTAATTTAAATATAAACAAAATTTCAAGGAATAAAATAGGTCAGGTATTAAACTCCTTAGTGACTAGACTGATGTGGAGCCATCTTCGTGTAAAAAAAAAAAATTCAAAAGAAAACAAAAGCAGATTGAAGTGAATGAATACATGCACTCCTGGGATTAATGGGTTAATTGTTACCTGTGTTAGGTGAGGGAAATCTTCGTCGATAAAGTATGTGCTGGACCCATATGGCAGCTGTTGCACTGCCTTAGCATTCCCTGTGTCAAGATGCTTGGATGTAGTTTTAAGACAATATAGATTTATTATTTAATCATATGGTATTCTTTGCTAGGTGAAGTTCGGAGTTTTGCTATTTGACTTCACTTTTACCATCAGAGGTTCCGGCATATGCTTGCAAATTTATGAAGTCAAGATGATTAAATTTGGAGCATTGTAATTCTTTGATCTGATTAGGGTTAGGGTCATTGTATACCAGATCAACCACCTCAGATTTTTTTGAGATGCCAAAAGCACTGACACATACATAGGTTAAGTAAGAATTCAAAATGTCAGCGTAATATTCCACTTAACCCATTCGTGCCGGCTGACGTGCTGACACGTTTCGTGGTTTTGGGGTCAGGCGCCAACGACGAGATATTTGGTCAAGGCTGGCACTCGGGGTGAGTGAGCAGACAGCCCAGACTCGCGGCTAGTGCACCTGGGGATCCCGAGGCGTTAGGCTTATGTGTTTGAAAACCCTGGCATTCTGACCACTTAGAGCTGGAATAGCCCCGGCATGAATGGGTTAATTGCCAAAATATGCGGTCTTGATCTTTTCAGGAAATACTTCATTAGATGTGCTCCATTGGCCCTTTTGGCCCCAAACCCCAAAGTCCTACCTGTCCAATTCTGTGTAACAGCTGTCATTTTCATGTCATCTCATAATTTTAGGCAGTTAGGATGTCTATGAGTTTAGTAATTTTATGTAAAAAGAAAATTGAGAAGGCACTATCTCTTGTTTATAAAATATTCTTCATCATATTTTGGTAAAAATTCTGTAAGGAAAATTTGCAATAGTGATATTTTTTGTTGTGACATTGCACTCAAATGCAACAATATTCTTGCTTTTACTAATTTTTATAGCATCTACTGTTTCAAGAAAGAAATGGCGGGTAGTCAAAATCTTGTTGTAAATCATTATTTATAGGTAGGGAAAAGTGTAAAGTTGAATTTAAAATATATCATTATAGTTGTTCTATCCATTGATAAACTCAATAATTTCCAAACTAGCTTTACCCATCATTTAATCAACTGTCTTCTTAATACTTAAATACAGTGAATTGGCAATTATAGGATTCACAAAACTTAAGACTGTTTACTCTATCAATTTACATAGTTGAGACATCTGATAAGAAAATGCCCCAAGATGTGAAACTGTGAAGTCTCTGTTACAAGTTGATTGTACAAAGCTTCAGATGATGGAAGTTCGAACAATAAAACTCATTGTCATTAGCTCATTTACGCTGGTTGACGTCCTATCACATGGTTGGAAATATCCCTGGCCATGGGTGACATCCTGAGATGTCATGCATTTTCTTGGCGAGATCCGGGTGGGCCAACTGTGACATGCTGAAAATTCAGCTATAGAACAGTAGATTATTCTTAGATATAATTATTTTTCATAATTTTTTAGACTCTGTTACTATAGTTTAGGTGTTTGAATGCCATAAGATGTGATACAACATAAAAAAATATGACATCACAGAAAACTAAGTGATATTTCTGCTTCTGATTGGTTGAATAAAAAGATCTGAATCAAAAAACTATCATTACATCAAATATAATTGGCCAAAAAATAAAATACAGTAAAAAAATAAAAAAATTACAAATATAATACTATTTCTAATTTGTTGATTACCCATGATATCACATCATGTCAAGTCAAGAGGTACATGTACATACTCATATGTACTTATCCCATTAATGACAGGTGACGTGTTTTTTCATCATACATGATGCAGAAGCTCTGGCCTGACAATGACATGACGTTCATGAATTTTGGATTACTGAGTTGTTTTATTTTGCTATGAGTAATAAGTGATGATGACAATTGCAGTCATAATTATTATAATTGCCGTAATATTAAGCAAAATGCAGAGCAGATGCTTCATCAGGCTTATATGCACTGAGGCAAGCCCGCCTGTGTCAGCATGTGTTGACTTGTGGGAAAATGCGCCAATGAGTGTTAACTCAATCTGCGCTTGGTCCTTACCCAATGTAGTGCCCAGTCACGTCAGTAACTGCAAGGCGAGAGTGGAAACTCACGAGCTTGGATGGGGTTCAACCTGCTGACCACGGGGATGTGAGGCTGGCACCCTATCCATTGCTCTACCAGACAGCTTAACCCAATGTCAACGGTGTGTCACACCCGTGTGACACAACATTGTGCCTGATGATGGGGTGACACACCAGTGTGACATCACCGAAACGATATTACTTAGGTCCGGCGTAGGGGGTTGCCAGTTCTTGCTGGGCCCGTCAGGATTGGATTAACCCATTAATGATGGGGATAGATTTCTTTATCCAGGCTCCAGGATGGGTTTTATTTCAGAGCAAGGCTGCTTCACGAAGCATATTGACTTTTCCCATTCTCTTTTAGTCACCCATTGTAGAGCTAGAGCCATTTTTGTGTTTTATTTTTTATGTGTTACACTGTATTAAGAGACGTATTTGTGTTGTATGACATGCTCTATCAATTCTGCAGTTGACTAAAATTGTAGTTCAGGGTACATATCAGCTCATTTTTTTCTTTATACTCCGCAAATCTGGCTTATCCATGTGTACATGTATGATAATTTATATTGTTCTTTTTGTATTAGAGAAAAAAGATAAGTATAAAATATCTATTTTGATACCCACTAAAAGTATGCTTCCACTTTCCATTTGTATTATCACATAGAAGTGAAGAATATAGGCAAAGTTTAATAAAATAACACAAGAAAAGCATACCTGTAACATGTTTTTCAACTGAAATAACTCCTCTGAACGTGGCAATATTTTTACATTGTAGATGCAACCATGCAAACCATAAGTATAGGGTGAGTGAAAAATGCTCTGAGAGGTTCAGCACGGCACTGCACAGCGGGGAAACACTCTGGAATGAAGCGTCACACACTTGACATCTCGGTGGAAACTGGAGTAGGCGAAAATACATTCCAGCACGAATGGATTAACCCATTGCAGACGGAGATAAATTTGCTTGCCCAGCCTCCAGGATAGGTTTTATTTTAGAGAGAGACCGCTTGAAGCAAAATAATTTGAATCATCCCACTCTCTTTCAGTCATTCATTGTAAAACTAGATCGTTTTTTGTGTTTTATTTTTTTGAGTGTTTTATTGAGTTTAGAGACTTATATGTGCCATGTGACAGGCTCTGTCAATGCTGCAGTAGACTAAAATTGTTGTATATTATCCATAATAGCTCATTATTTTCTTTATACTCAATGTGATAGAAGTATTGCTGTTTTATGGGAGGACAAAAGGCAACTTTATTTTTTCGTATTTTTGTGCTGTCATGAACGAATACGAAACATATAACCCACTACAATAAAGATAACAAGAAGAGGTAGGGAAGAGGAATGAAACCTGTGCTTGTGACTGTGAGTGCCACAGTGAAAGGCACCCATATTGGCACAGGAGCACATTTTAGACACTGGGTATGGATTGAGTCACCTTCCTCTTCTCGTTTTGCCTGCACATCTTTCATCGGCGGTACTTTAGAGCAAGGGTTCATCAACTTAGTGTGTGCCATCGCTCTATACAGACAGTGCTTGCTAGAGACCGTGGATGGGTGCCATTCAAGGCTCTCTCTCCTGCTGGTGCTAGGAAAAAGTGGTGCCATCTAGGTTTTGGACGTTAAGCTAGCACTATATTACGGTAATTATAGTAATTATGACTGTAGTAGCCATCATCACTCATTCCTTTTTCATAGTACAATAAAAAAGCATAGTATCCCAAAATCCCCGAATGTCATGTATGTCATGACGCCCGTCGTCAGGCCAAAGCTCCTACGTCATGTATGTCATGACACCCGTACGCAATGAGTTAAAGGTGTAGACTAAGATAGACGAGCAAGCCCAATAAAACTCCTCATTACACTCTGATCTTAATAAAACTCTAAAGGCTTTATATGAATACCAATGGAAGCTCTCCCCCCAAAAAATTAGTGTTTAGAGTATACCCAGTATATTTAATATATATGATATATTCCTCTTTGAATATCTCCATTAAATGTAAATATTTTGCTTTCATTTTTTGAAATTTTTATATATCATGATAATGCAAACAGTGCATATTCAAATCAGCATACTCCAAATATGCACATAATAATTGTATTTAGGAAATTACAATAGTCTATCAGAAATCAATTTACCAAGACAATTCCATCACAGGTTGTCTACAATTATAATGTAAAATTGAAATTTGCAAATCGGTTGACAACAAAAAAGTCTGACCCAACTCAAAACATGCTTTTTGAGAGAATTGATGTTAGAAGTTCATCCATTTCCTGCTCATCATTAATCCATGTACAAGATATGTTCATAGACTTGTTTTAAAAGAACTTTTCATGGTGACTTTAGGGCTGTTTTATTTTCTCAAATCGATCTCTTGATAATGGAAACATTAATGCTAAATTAACATTAAGTTAATGATATGATGAACCCTTGGGTATATTTAGACTACAAATACTTTTGAATTACTGAGCAATGTTCAGTCATTAACTCTAAAGTTTCTGGGCTAATCCACATTCTTTATATGGCCAAGTAGAAAGGATAAATGTTATGTTCCTTAGTAGGATTTTAGGGTTCTGGGAGGAGGGGGGCAATAGGGGGCATGGAGCACATGGAGGAGTATGTATCTGTATGTATTTCTAAAATTGTCATAGTAACATTGGTATGCCAACTTGGTTTTATTAGAATCATTGTTTTTTTTTTTTTTTTTTTTTTTTTTGGTGGGGGGGATGAGTATATTCAGTATTTTACTGTAAGCAAATTCAACATGACTGCCAGCTCTGATTTTGGTTGAAATAATGATAATTTCAAAATGTATCTTGGCTACTAGATGAAATATTGAGTGGACATTTTGGATTTTTACTGAACCTATGTATGCCTAAATGGTTTTGACAGAGATGGTGGGTGTGATGGCTGGGTGTTATGGTATGGAATGACCCAATATAGAGTAATAAGAATAATGCCAGCTTTTTCTACTGAAGAACAATTGAAGATAATGAGCTATGTGGGAATCATGATTTATGTTACATGTCACATTTTTGTAATGGAATGAGGATTCCAGAGAGGAGAATAACAGCCTCACTTCTATTAAATTGCATTATTCATCCCAATCATCCTATTCATGCCCCTAACCTCTTTTCCTTTGTCCTGATATCCTCATCCTCCTTTCCTCTTCCATTTCTCCCCAGTTGGTTTCCTTTGCAGCAGTGATGATGGCTTGCCTAGAGAAAGCATTCCTGATGAGCCTTTTTCCCTTTCAGCCAAGGTGCCACATCGCCTCACCCTGTTCTATGTGTGCAATGATATAGTGCAGAATGCTCGGCGGAAGAAAATCCTTGATATTGTACAACATTTCGCCACAGCCATTAAAGAGTCCGCACCCCTTGTCAGGTATGGTCATCGAGTGAATGCGTGTGGGTATTGTATGGAAAAGTGAATTATTTCTAATTAATGAGAAGTTGACAAGGTTGTCTGTATAATAGTCTGTTATTTGTGAAATAAGGATGAAATTTTATTTCTTGGTTCTCTCTGCTTGTTTTTCAATTGATGGGTTGTCTAATCTTACAGTGAGTGGCAGTTTAATAAAGCATTATAATTTTTTTTCAGTTAACCCATTGTGGGCCTAATGACCTAACTGGTTGTCAGGGCAGGTGGTCTATGACACTAGGGTCACCAGCTAAAAATTAGAGGGACGGGGAAAGGGTTTTCTCAGCGCAGACTAGCCCAAACAATATTTTTCCATAAATCCCTATAAAATGCGGGTTTAGGCTGACTTTGGAACCCTTTAGCTCTGGAGCTATTGCCGTTACAGCCATAATACTTTATGACTGTGAGCAGATACCAATGTTGCGTCATGTACACATTGACTCCCATCTTTTAGGCCTAATTGGGGCCGACATGTATGTCATGACACCTGTACGCAATGGGTTAATATCAATGTATACTGTGTTAATATGAAATGAATGACTAAGAAGATTGCTATCTAAATAAAGTTGACAGATAACAGAGTGACACAAAACAAGGTTTTGGAAAATTTCCCCTGATATAGGGTAAAGTTGGGTTATTGTTGGTTCAGCAGGTGCAAGATGGGTCAAGACCGATTCAACAGACAAAGTTACACTATGTACTATGCACAGATCAGTCAATTCCTCTTCAAAGGTAGAGATGATAGCATGTAGTAAAAAAAATAACAAAGATGCAAATATCTCAAAATATTTCCAAAAATAATGGCTTTTCCCCATATAACACACATCAAAGACTAATTAGGATGCTGCTGAATATTTTTTAAGGGGCTCCAGTTTTTGGATTTCACAAACTAACGTGATTATCAAAACTATTCCATGTTCGATATATCCCTTGCAGTATATGGGATTGTTGTTAAAGCTAATTTATGTTACGGACCTAAAGATATGGACAAGTGTATAAAAAAATGTTGTTTTGCATCTATTCATTACTTTATTTATTTTGTACAGGGATGAGAAAATTCGCCACAAAATCGTCAGGATTTTCAACATCTGGGAAGAGCGCGGGATATACGATGCAAAGTTCATTGCTGAGCTCAGTGAAATTATTGAGAATGTGGGAACAGTGAATGCCACTGAAAATGAAATTGTTCTCTCCAGTTTTCAGGTAAGGCAGATTCAGGTGGTATGGAATGTTATGATTTGGAAATTTATTGTGCTAGCGAATTCAAGTTTTTTGTCATTCTATATTTGATATTTGATATTTGATATTGTCTCCTTGCTCTTTTTCTACTCCCTACCTCTGTTTCTCCCTCTCTCTCTCTCTCTCTCTTGCCCTCTCCTGCCCTCTCTTGCCCTCTCTTGCCCTCTCTTGCCCTCTCTTGCCCTCTCTCTCCCTCTCTTTCCCTCTCTTTCCCTCTCTTTCCCTCTCTCTCCCTCTTTCCCTCTTTCCCTCTCTCCCTCTCTCCCTCTCTCCCTCTCTCCCTCTCTCCCTCTCTCCCTCTCTCCCTCTCTCCCTCTCTCCCTCTCTCCCTCTCTCCCTCTCCCTCTCTCTCCCTCTCTCCCTCTCTCTCTCTCTCTCTCTCTCTCTCTCTCTCTCTCTCTCTCTCTCTCTCTCTCTCTCTCTCTCTCTCTCTCTCTCTCTCTCTCTCTCTCTCTTAGGCATAGTTCCTATGCCTATTCATGTGTATACAATGTATATAGTATGAATAAACATATCAAAATCAAATCAATCTCTCTCTCTCTCTCTCTCTCTCTCTCTCTCTCTCTCTCTCTCTCTCTCTCTCTCTCTCTCTCTCTCTCTCCCTCTCCCCCCCCCTCTCTCTCTCCCCCCTCCCCCTCTCTCCCCCCTCCCTCTCCCCCCTCCCTCCCCCCCCCCCTCTCTCCCTCCCTCCCTCCCACTCTCCCTCTCCCTCTCCCTCTCCCTCTCCCACTACTACTACTACTACTACTACTACTACTACTACTACTACTACTACTACTACTACTACTACTACTACTACTACTACTACTACTACTACTACTACTACTACTACTACTACTACTACTACTACTACTACTACTACTACTACTACTACTACTACTACTACTACTACTACTACTACTACTACTACTACTACTACTACTACTACTACTACTACTACTACTACTACTACTACTACTACTACTACTACTACTACTACTACTACTACTACTACTACTACTACTACTACTACTACTACTACTACTACTACTACTACTACTACTACTACTACTACTACTACTACTACTACTACTACTACTACTACTACTACTACTACTACTACTACTACTACTACTACTACTACTACTACTACTACTACTACTACTACTACTACTACTACTACTACTACTACTACTACTACTACTACTACTACTACTACTACTACTACTACTACTACTACTACTACTACTACTACTACTACTACTACTACTACTACTACTACTACTACTACTACTACTACTACTACTACTACTACTACTACTACTACTACTACTACTACTACTACTACTACTACTACTACTACTACTACTACTACTACTACTACTACTACTACTACTACTACTACTACTACTACTACTACTACTACTACTACTACTACTACTACTACTACTACTACTACTACTACTACTACTACTACTACTACTACTACTACTACTACTACTACTACTACTACTACTACTACTACTACTACTACTACTACTACTACTACTACTACTACTACTACTACTACTACTACTACTACTACTACTACTACTACTACTACTACTACTACTACTACTACTACTACTACTACTACTACTACTACTACTACTACTACTACTACTACTACTACTACTACTACTACTACTACTACTACTACTACTACTACTACTACTACTACTACTACTACTACTACTACTACTACTACTACTACTACTACTACTACTACTACTACTACTACTACTACTACTACTACTACTACTACTACTACTACTACTACTACTACTACTACTACTACTACTACTACTACTACTACTACTACTACTACTACTACTACTACTACTACTACTACTACTACTACTACTACTACTACTACTACTACTACTACTACTACTACTACTACTACTACTACTACTACTACTACTACTACTACTACTACTACTACTACTACTACTACTACTACTACTACTACTACTACTACTACTACTACTACTACTACTACTACTACTACTACTACTACTACTACTACTACTACTACTACTACTACTACTACTACTACTACTACTACTACTACTACTACTACTACTACTACTACTACTACTACTACTACTACTACTACTACTACTACTACTACTACTACTACTACTACTACTACTACTACTACTACTACTACTACTACTACTACTACTACTACTACTACTACTACTACTACTACTACTACTACTACTACTACTACTACTACTACTACTACTACTACTACTACTACTACTACTACTACTACTACTACTACTACTACTACTACTACTACTACTACTACTACTACTACTACTACTACTACTACTACTACTACTACTACTACTACTACTACTACTACTACTACTACTACTACTACTACTACTACTACTACTACTACTACTACTACTACTACTACTACTACTACTACTACTACTACTACTACTACTACTACTACTACTACTACTACTACTACTACTACTACTACTACTACTACTACTACTACTACTACTACTACTACTACTACTACTACTACTACTACTACTACTACTACTACTACTACTACTACTACTACTACTACTACTACTACTACTACTACTACTACTACTACTACTACTACTACTACTACTACTACTACTACTACTACTACTACTACTACTACTACTACTACTACTACTACTACTACTACTACTACTACTACTACTACTACTACTACTACTACTACTACTACTACTACTACTACTACTACTACTACTACTACTACTACTACTACTACTACTACTACTACTACTACTACTACTACTACTACTACTACTACTACTACTACTACTACTACTACTACTACTACTACTACTACTACTACTACTACTACTACTACTACTACTACTACTACTACTACTACTACTACTACTACTACTACTACTACTACTACTACTACTACTACTACTACTACTACTACTACTACTACTACTACTACTACTACTACTACTACTACTACTACTACTACTACTACTACTACTACTACTACTACTACTACTACTACTACTACTACTACTACTACTACTACTACTACTACTACTACTACTACTACTACTACTACTACTACTACTACTACTACTACTACTACTACTACTACTACTACTACTACTACTACTACTACTACTACTACTACTACTACTACTACTACTACTACTACTACTACTACTACTACTACTACTACTACTACTACTACTACTACTACTACTACTACTACTACTACTACTACTACTACTACTACTACTACTACTACTACTACTACTACTACTACTACTACTACTACTACTACTACTACTACTACTACTACTACTACTACTACTACTACTACTACTACTACTACTACTACTACTACTACTACTACTACTACTACTACTACTGCTACTACTACTATTACTATTACTACTACTTTTATTACTATTACTATTACTGTTATTAATATTATATTATTATTATTATTATTATTATTATTATTATTATTATTATTATTATTATTATTATTATAGTTATAATAAAATACTGTATTTAACAGATATTTTTCCTAACAGCCAGTGCAGTTAGTTGAGGGGATGAGAAGTGTCGTTGCGTTAGAGAAAACAACAGAATCTCTTTTGACCGACTTGAAGAATCAAGATTTCTCGCTTACTGACGAGGAGATAAACCAGCTCAGACAAACTGTCAAAGGTGAGTAGGATACGCTGTTTGGAAATGGAATGTTTGGCTAAGGTGGATATTTATTTTCAATTACCCAGCATGGGGTGTTCTGCAAATGACAATTGTACAGTGATGATTGTTCGTTGAAAAGAAATGAGAGAAGGAGAGATTTATTATGAACTGCTTTAATATGTTGCTTCACTCGTGCCACAGGCCGACCAGTGATGAGTAATTTCAGCGTGCCATCATCTGCCACAGGTGCGCTTAGCTCTCCCTTTTTTATGGTCTGAGTTAACCATACTGTTTTCTTTTTTTGTTGTTGGTTGCATGCACATTGCAGTTGTAATACAAGCAATGAGAGAAAAATGTTGCAAACTGCATAATTCAGCTTTTATCTCCTTCCAAGTGGGTTATCTTCCAAGCATGGAGAGGGATAGAAGAAAATTTAACAAAGAGCACACTTTGCACTAACGTTTTTGGCAGTACTTTTGATTTAGTGTTTTGCTGCACCTTGCAAAGTGAATTTAGAGCTATAACCTACAGGTCCAGCAGATGTTACTGAGATATTCTAGGTTAGTTTAGTTTATACAGGAACTCAATGTTTTGAGTGTTTTTGTGAGCTCCATATACACGATTCTTCCTCTTTTTGTCTAATATCAAAAGATTCCTTCACAGAGTTTGTGTCCATTTCATGAATTAATTTTTGTTTTTCCCCATACCTTGACTCTTAGCAAATATTAGAATTTTACCTCTGTCAGGGATGTATGTTAATGCCGTCATTTGTAGGTTGATTTGCCCGTAGGATTTTCCAAAAAAGCTTCTTATGGACTGAGAGGCACTTTTTATGGGTGGGTTGCCCATGGGCCAGGGACCAAGCGATTAGATTGTGGTGGTCCAGGATGAAATTAATGGCTTCTTCACCATTTCGAACATGCATGGATAATGCGTCTGCTAAGGGTAGGAAATTAATTTGCTTTCATAAGTTTCTGGTAGACTCATTTGAAAAGTTTTCTTCTATTATTTTTTTGTCTTTAAGTCTCTCAGTCTCACTTTGTCTGCCTGTCTCTTTCTATCTGTCTCTGTCACTACTCCATTTACCTCTGTCTCTGTGTCAGTCCCTCTCCTAGCCCCAGCCTTTGCCCCTACCCCTGTCCCTGTCCTTGTCCTTGTCTCAGCCCCACCCTTGCCTCTGTCCCTGCCCCTTCTCCTGCCCTTGCTCCTGCCCTTGCTCCTGCCCTTGCTCCTGCCTTTGTTCCTGCCCTTGTTCCTTCCCCTATCCCTATCCCTATCCCTATCCCTATCCCTATCCCTTTCCCTATCCCTATCCCTATCCTGTCCTTGTCCCTATCCCTATTCCTATCCTTGTCCCTTAACTTTTCCCTTTCCCTTTCCTGTTCCCTTTCCCTTTCCCTTTCCCTTTCCCTTTCCCTTTCCCTTTCCCTTTCCCTTTCCCTTTCCCTTTCCCTTTCCCTTTCCCTTTCCCTTTCCCTTTCCCTTTCCCTTTCCCTTTCCCTTTCCCTTTCCCTTTCCCTTTCCCTTTCCCTTTCCCTTTCCCTTTCCCTTTCCCTTTCCCTTTCCCTTTCTCTTTCCCTGTTTCTGTTCCTGTCCCTGTTCTTACCCATACCTGTAAGCCTGTCCCTGTCCCTCTCCCTCTCCCTCTCCCTCTCCCTCCCTCTCCCTCTCCCTCTCCCTCTCCCTCTCCCTCTCCCTCTCCCTCTCCCTCTCCCTATCCTTATCCCCTATCCCCTATCCCTATCCCTGTCCCCTATCATCCTGTCCCTATCCCTATTTCTATCCCTATCCCTATCCATATCCCTACCCCTGTCCCTATCATTATCATTATCCCTATCCCTATCCTTATCCTTATCCTTAACCTTATCCTTATCCTTATCCTTATCCTTATCCTTATCTTTATCCTTATCCCCATCCCTATCTCCATCCCTATCCCTATCCCTATCTCTATCTCTATCCTTATCCATATCCATATCCGTATGCATGTTTTCTGTCCATATTCATGTGGTTGTCCTTGTTCTTGCCTCCATCCCTCCTCTCTCTCTCTCTCTCTCTCTCTCTCTCTCTCTCTCTCTCTCTCTCTCTCTCTCTCTCTCTCTCTCTCTCTCTCTCTCTCTCTCCCTCCCTCCCTCCCTCCCTCCCTCCCTCCCTCCCTCCCTCCCTCCCTCCCTCCCTCTCTCCTCTCTCTCTCCCCCTCCCTCTCTCCCTCTCTCCCTCCCTCCCTCCTTCCCTCCATCTCTCCCTCTATCCATCCCTCCCTCCCTCCCTCCCTCTCTCCCTCTCTCCCTCTCTCATTCCCTCATTTCCTCACTCCTTCATTCCCTCGCTTCCTCATTCCCTCATTCTCTCTCCCTCTCCCTCTCCCTCTTCCTCTCTCATTCCCTCATTCCCTTGCTTCCTCACTACTCTCTCCCTCTCCCTCTCCCTCTCCCCTCTCCCTCTCCCTCTCCCTCTCCCTCTCCCTCTCCCTCTCCCTCTCCCTCTCCCTCTCCCTCTCCTCTCTCTCTCTCTCTCTCTCTCTCTCTCTCTCTCTCTCTCTCCCTCTCTCTCTCTCTCCCTCTCCCTCTCCCTCTCCCTCTCCCTCTCTTTCTTTCTTTCTTTCTTTCTCTCTTTCTTATTCTCCCTCATTTTATCAGTTCAACTGTAGAAGGGAGAATATTATCTCAAGAAAATTTTGTTAAAGGTTTCTGGTAGTATGGTCTGGATTTCCGTACTTTATTCAAAAAGAGTTCGTTGTTTGGGATGTTACTTTGCTATTATTGTTTTTAATTTTCATGGTTGGAATTGTCTTGCAATTTTTATTTGGATATCCTTAAATATTCCTTTAGTAGATAGGCCCTCTTATTAAGGGAAACTAGAGGCTTATTTGGAATATATAAAGAGAAATCATGAAATAGTAAAGCAAATTATGAATAACTACATCAAGGTTTGGTTTGCATGGCATAAAGTGGAAATTCATTTGTGGAAAAATGGCATTGTGAAAGTTTTTTTTTTTATGAGAGCATCATTGCTTAGCTTATTGCAGTTATCCAATTGTGGAGCATTCTTAGTGAGTAAATTGAGGGAGTCACAAGCGTAATC
>BOPN01001262.1:315498-321507 GCA_017312705.2 Penaeus japonicus
TAAATATAGAAAATTGCAGCTTCCAACCTTTATAGCAATAAGATTTATTAATAAATAGTTAAGCTAACCTGTGGCAAGCAGGTAAGCAGATGTGTGAGTTGGTCATTGTTGTCACTTTCAGTATGTGTAATAGTGTGTTACTGCAGGCTAAAATTAACCATAATTATAAGTAAAAAGTAATTAGTAGAGTAGAAGTAATTCCTAAGTGGTAGCTGCACATTTTGAATATATACATATGTATACACATTACTGCATAAACAAAAATTTTATAATTTAACATGCACACACCTACACACACACACACGCACACATACACATGCACACATGCGCACATTCTCACACTTGTGCACATGCACATGTACATGCACATGTGTACGCGCACGCACACGCACACGCACACGCACACGCACACGCACACGCACACGCACACGCACAAACACACACACACACACACACACACACACACACACACACACACACACACACACACACACACACACACACGTGCAAGCTCATGCACACGCACATACAGACTCACACTCACACTCACACTCACAGAACAAACAAACAAAAAAAAGCACAAAAATGAGATAGTCCTGCTATCATTTTATTGTATTTTTAAGTCTTTCATTGGGTATTTCTTACATCGTGATGACTAGAACAGGGAAATTATTGATGTAATCTTTGCTTGTTCAACAGAGCGAGGCACGAGCCGTGAGCGAATGGAGGAGTTTGAGGAAGCGGTGATTGCTCTGGAGTGCTACATGGCCTCTGTGCAGAAGGAGATTGAGGAGAGGACCCAGGTTGTCACTCTCCTGGAGCAGGCAGAGATCTTCTATGAGACACAGAGGGGGGAAGCCAAGCTGGTAGCTAATGTGAGTGTGTGATATCTTTTTGTTTCTGCTTGTTGTTATTGTTTTGTTTGCCTTATTTCATATTTTTTTATTCTTTATGTGGTAGGCATGGACCACTGTTATTTTTTATGCCATTGAAATTAGTTTGAATAACACAATTAGCTACATTTTACTTGACTTTCAGTGCAGCAACCTATCTGCTGTCACATATCATGCTGCCAATAGAACAAAAACTATAGAAATGATCTTTAACTCAATTGCGCTGGACCTTATATTTCCATAATGCCTCTCCTGCTGGCTAGTAATAAGCGCACGCAATGACTAAGCACGGTATCTCATCTGGTGCGATGCCGGGCTGTCCTCCTTCAACAGAGTGATGATCAGAGTTTTTTTTTATTTGTTTACATTATTTTCACAAGTGAATAAAAATGGAACTCCTATTACGTGCACATGGAATGTTGTAAAACATATGATTTGGGGGAGAGTTCTTGATGTTCTAGGACGTCACTTGGGAAGAGGGAAATATCATGTCGACGTAATAACACGTCAACCAGCGTTTAGGGATTAGTAGTATTTAAAAAGATTTTTTTTTTTTTGAATGGTTTTATTATTTAATTGATTATATTTATACTTGTTTTTCTTTTTCTTTTCTATCATAGGTTTTATCCATGATCATGATAGCCATAACCATGATCATTGTCATCATTATTATTATCATGATCATGATAGCCATAACCATGATCATTGTCATCATTGTTATTATCATGATCATGATAGCCATAACCATGATCATTGTCATCATTGTTATTATCATGATCATTATAACTATATTCATATTTTTGCTTTGGATATTGATATTGTTATCTTGATTACAAACATAGTTGAATGTTGTTAATTCATACTCTTTACAGGCATATAAGAACTTTGGGAACCGGGTCAAGAATCTGAAAACAAAGTTACAGGAAAAGATGAAGACCCTGCCGGAGCCGAGCCCAGTCCCGTCCCCGACTGTAGATGCTCCGTCTCCTGAGAATAGTGATGATGAAAACTTGTCACTCCCTGATTCAGCATCTTCGGGTTGGTAGAATGGTTCATAAGTAGTTTGTTGATATTCATATTCTTTTTTTTTTTTTTTTTTTTTTTTTTTTAGCTTTCCATTGTTTAATCCCACAAAGAAGTGGAATCATGCAAGATTTATTTAATTCTGAACATTATAATTAGATTTACAAAGCATGAATTTACATGTCAGTCACAAAAAAGAAATGTATCAGAAAGGCCAGTTGCATTTGATGTTTAGTTTATCAATTCACCATGATGAATGGAAGTGATTAAGGAAATCCTCCAGTAACAGCAAATATTCATATTAATCAGTACATTAAAGATCTAGAAGGTCATCACAGGAGCTATGGCTACTTTGTTAACTTGACTTACTCATAGAACTTGCCAGTAACCATCTGGTGCTTCCTCTCAGGTAGTCTTCCACTCCATCCCTCTTCTCCTTCCATCCAGGCTCCAGTTCATTCTTTTTTTTACATAATCTCTATATAGTTCTGTTTTGAACAATTATAGCAATGGCTTTATAAACCTTTTAGCTTGAAGGTTATGGTTGGATATATTTTTATTTTGAACAATTATAGCAATGGCTTTATAAACCTTTTAGCTTGAAGGTTTTGGTTGGAAACAGATTATTCACTAAAGTAATAACTGCATTTTTCATGCTTGGCTCATTTATTTTCTGTTTGTGGGCGCAGTGAGAAGTCACTTACATTCAGCTCTTTTATATGAGCTAAACAAAGTTCTTTTCCTTCAGCCATGGATTCTTTCTTGAACTCCTCCAAATTTGCCGAGCTGGCCAAGGGCGCACTGGGTGGGGTCGCCGGGGACCTTGAGGCGCGCATCTCTGCTCTCAGGAAGGAGGAAAAGGCAGCAGAAAAATCCAAGTCTTCATCCAGCATTGAGATCAAGGAAGTGCAGATGGCCAAAGATGGCAATCAGAGCAGCGACAGCATTGAGATCTGGGAGGTGGCCAACTCGAAGGATGCCCATGGGACTTGGGAAGGCAAAGAGTCCACAAGGGACACAGATGAGCGGAGGGAGTCCTTGGAGGTTCACGAGGTCCACGACAGCTGGGATCGAGAGGGGGCACAGCGGAGGGATTACACCAGGGAACACAGGAGCTCAAGGTCCTCGAGGGATTCCAGAGACTCCCGTGATGGAGAGTTGCGGGATTCGTACAGGAGTAGTAGCTGGGACCATGGGGGATCTGACCGGGAATATTCACACAAGTCAAGGGATCGAGAATATTCCCACACACCTGCCAGCTCATACGACTCTCCCATTCAGCCTCCAAAGGTAGGAATTATTATTATTTTTTTTTTTGTTTGCTGACTTATTTGTTTAAAGATTTATTAATAGAGTTACCAATAGACTGATGTTCCATTCAGATTAAGGTTATATGGTCAGTGTCTAGAAAGTTAATAACACCAAAGTATATTATATATTTGAATAATTTTTTTGGATGAGTGGACATAGTAACTATATCTTTTGATGTTAAAATGAGTGTATTTAGGAAACAAATGTGCAATTTTCACTATGCATAAAGCCTTTCTCTTCTGTTGATATTCATCTGTCTCCCTTTATTCTTTCTTTTTCAACCTACATCGGAACTTGTGATGTTGACAGCTGCATTTTTTCAGGACCTCAAACCAATGAGTGCAGCTGAGCTCCTTGACACGTTCGGAAAAGCGTATTTAAGCAAGTCAAGCGGGGGTGGGGGGAGTGGGAGTAGCAGTGCCACTTCCCCTGTGACACCTGCATACGACACTGCCAAAGCACCTTCCACTCCCACATCGCAGTCAGCCATCCCTGATCTTACCCGTCCACCCCCCAGCCTTTCCATACCACTGCCCCCAAGCAATCCCCCTCCATCCGACTCCCCCTCCCCATACGTGCCTGGCCCCTTCACCAACTCGAGGCCCTTCACGCCAAAATCACATTATCCTCAGGGATACCCTCTCCCCCCAGAGACGCCACCCAAGCCCTATACCCCCACGCCCACAGGTGATCAGCCTCCACCCTATCCTCCTTATGAAACACCTCCGGTCTGGGTTCCTCCACCCCCACCACCTCCACCTCCCCCAGAGATGGATGGTCTAGGTGGACCAGGAAGTGACTATGAAATGTCCAGAAACTACAGTGGGGGTTGGTCAGACTATGACCAATATGCCAACTCAGGGGACCTGAATGAAGAAGATGCAGATGATCGCAACTGGGGAGAACCTCCTGGCAATGAAGAGCTGGAAGCTTTACACTCAGACACGCCCTCCTCTCCACCACCTTATGAGAAAGGGTATAGTGGTGCTCTCCACCCTCCTCCATTACCTCCTGCTTTTTGTGGTCCTGCCAGGAGCAACTTAAGAGAATTGGTGTCGGAGGGAGAAGATAGCGATCACAGGACAAACCTTGTAAGCATTAAGCCACGTGGAGCTGATATGGATTACCGTTGCTATGACTACAGTTCGCTGTCAGACCCCTCAGGAGAGTCTACTGTGGCACCCATTCCCTCAATACAGTCTTTGTTTGCCCAAGGAGATGACCAAGATTTTAGAGTGAAGAAGTCTGGATTGAAGCAAAACAATGCAGATTCGGGTTCAGACATGGACATCAGTGCCTCTGATTCAGAAAATGATATGGACATCAGTGATGAGTCTGGGAAGGAGGGTGCTAATAGTAGAAAAGAAGGTGAGGTAAAGGAACAAAAGTTAACAAAAGAATCTGGTAAAAGCAGTTCCTCAAAGAAAACAAGTAGTGAAAATGAAGTGAAAAAGGAACGTTCGACTATAAATGTCATTGGAGACAAGGCCAAGCCAGTTGTGAATAGTGCAAAGTCTGAGGTGGTTGGTGTGAATACCATAACATCTGTACTGGACAGTACAGGTTCCGTAAAGAGTGAAGAAGAAAAAGTATCGAAAGATGAGTGCATTAAGAACATAGATTTAAAGCCTTCTATACCTGTGACTAAAAGAGAATCAGATGGTGGATCAAATGGTAGTGTTAGTGAGGATATAGAATGTGACTCAAGTAAGGTGGGCAGGGAATGGTATGGGGATTTTTGTGATGATGATGATGCCGATGAGGCGCCACAAGGTGAAGAGTATATTCCAACTGTCATAGCAAAGAGCGGCGGAAGGGAAAGCAAAGAAAGATCCAAAAGTGGCGGAGATCGGGAATATTCGGTTAATCGGAACTATGGAGAGAACAATGTAATAGATGTGATGAAAAGCTTAGACCAAGAATTCAATCAGCAGAGAGACAGAGGTAAAGGGAATTTTGAGGTTTCAAACCACAGCCGGGGTGGGCATTATGGGGGAAATTATAGGGGTAGTGGATTCAATTCTTACCAAAGTAGAGGGGAGTTTTATAACAGTCCACACAACCAGAGAGGAAGGGGCCGAGGGGGACCTGCTTTCCACTCCCCTCGTGGCAGAGGCCGAGGGTTCAGTCCACAGTCAGGTGGGCACCACGGTGACTTCCACCGTGGCACGCCTCCGTACAGTCCTTCAGCAAGGGGCTATCATGGCTCTGATAGCTATGGAGGAGGAAGAGGAGGGAGGAGGGGGGGAAGGGGAGGGAGGCAGTGGTGGTAAAATAAATTCAAGATTTCTCAGAATATTTGGATCTTATTCTTTTTTTTTTTTATTCAGCTACTGTACATTTATATGTTGCTGTGGTCTCCTTCTTTATTATATATATATATATACATGTCAAGGAGTCCAGCAAAGAGGAATGTTATGCAGTAGATGGTACAAATTTTCCTAACCTTAGGGAAGATGAGTTTAAAAAGAGAGGTACTTTGCCCACAAAGATATCAGCCACCCACCTGTACTGTTGCTTCCAGGATATTGTCAGTAAAAAATTTAAATGGTATTCAGGAAAAAAGACAGGAGTTTTATTTTCATGGTAGAAGGCAGTTTATAAGATCTTTGTTGATTACATGGTATTTTCACCTGTACTAATAGTACATTGTCTTTGTACTTAGTGTGTAAGATAACTTTTTTTTTTTTTTTTCTTTTTTCAAAGACCTGCCTATGTTAAAGATGATGACTTGTAGGAACTTTTAAAGTTGTAATTTTGCTCCTTGATAGAGCAGTTTAAA
>BOPN01001263.1:0-2500 GCA_017312705.2 Penaeus japonicus
AGAACCAGCGCGCGCGAGAGAGAGAGAGAGAGAAAGAACCAGCGCGCGCAATAGAGAGAGAGAGAGAAAGAACCAGCGCGCGCGAGAGAGAGAGAGAGAGAGAACGAGCGCGCGAGAGAGAGAGAGAGAGAGAGAGAGAGAGAGAGAGAGAGAGAGAGAGAGAGAGAGAGAGAGAGAGAGATAATGAGAGAGAGAGACAGAGAGAGAAAGAGAGCGAGACAGACATATAGATAGATAGATATATAGATATATAGAGAGAGGAGTGAAAAAAGAGTAAGAAATGAGCGAGGTGGAAAAGAGAATGAGACATTTACGAGAAAGAAAAGAAATTGGATTACAATAATTACCATGGTAATGATAGAATAATAGGGTGATAGTGTTAATAGGATTGTAATGATCAAGACAATGACAATAACAATAATAATGATAATGATAATGATGACGAAGACAACAACGGTAATGATAAAGGTGATAATGATAATGATAATAACAATAACGATAGCAACAATATCAGTGATGACAATAATAACTGTTATGATGATATCAATGCTGATAATAACAATACTGATCATAATAATCACAACATCGGCATTTAGATACCTAAGAAAGAAAGATACAGTAAACATATAACATCTGTTTGTATTACACTTTGCTTCGCGACTTTTAACATTAGCATCATGTTTATTCGAGTGTAATTTGATCCAATTATCATCCGAAATATATATATTTTTTCTGCAGTCTCTTTCATTCGGTCGTTTTAAAGTTTGTAATGGACGTAATGGGGGCTGTGTTTCAATTAATAGGTCGTATGAAGTAGTCTCTTAGAATACACATTTTTTTTCTGAAGTTGAACAGTAGATAAAACTATATTCCGAACTTTGAGTTTATTTTCATTATCCGTTTCCTATCGCCGCTGATAACCATTCTTCAGAGATTCGCCTCAGAGGCACGACTTAGGGAGTCATTATCTAATTTCAGGGTATTTTTCCAGTCGGCTAATTGACTGAATTTGAATTTTATTGCCATGCCCTTCTTGGTATTTGTTTGTATTCTGTTCAGTGAATCCCAGACGACACATGGTGGTGGTGGGGGGGGGGGGGGGGGGGGATAAGGTGCTGCTTTTCCCCAGGCTTGTGTAGCGCGTGCTAGCGTCATGTCGTTGACATATTTGTAAGCTTTCGCTCGGGTGATATTATCCTCATTCGCCAGGAATAATAATGGGCTGAGGACAGTGACTATCCCCATAAAGCCAGAAATCCTCAGAGCGGAGGTCGACGAATGAGGAGAACCCGCTTGACCCAGTCCTCGGGAAATCCAAGAAAGTCATCTTTTTTTATTAGGATGACGTAATCAGTGCCTCTCGTAGGTCGGTGGTGACGTAACTGAGGAGGTCAGTCAGGTAGTAGTGGATGGTTGGACTTCCTCTAATGTGGATGAAAAGGAATTCCACGATCTGTTTTAGCGATTATTGAGACGATAGGATAGGGGTGAGCGAGATGGGTCTGAAGTCGGCGGGAGAAATAGGTTTGTGTAGTTTCGTTGGATCGGAACTGCCTTGGTTTGCCTCCGCGCCCTTAGAGACACGCCCTTAGCAAAGGCGTCTGGCGAGCTCAGGGGCGGCCTTTGAGGGATGATTTACCTCCTATTAGCTCACTGTGCTAACAGCTCGGTCGTTTGGAATTGGGAAATGGGTTGCTGATATTTGAGCGAGTCGTCTGTTTCGATGATTATTGAAAAGTAAATGCAAGCTCTTTTGACACCAATTATGCTCTTGATGTGGCTCTATCACGATTTGGGGCTCTATGGATCCTTTTTTCATTCATTTATGGCAGTTCTATATTAATCTTCAGTTAAGTCTTACTTTTTTTTTATATAGGTCCTTTGTTTTTTCACTGCTGTCTGTTTTACGAGATTTTTGTCTTCCCAGAATAATCAGAATAATCCTGTTGGTGGCCCATAATTTATCCTGTTGACAGGGGAAGCAGTTGATCCAAGAATGATATCTAAGACTACTAGCATTTAAAACTTAGATCAAAGGCATTGAAAAACCTCAGTCCGGTTACGATTTTTTAAAAATCAGAATGTATCGATTTTTCATTTTTCTTCATTTGTCAATACTTTGTTCAGAACAGTTTGTCGTTTGATGAACATTGATAATTAGCGGTTGGGTGGAGGATATTGAGAAGATTTCTGGTTGTGAAAATTGGTCTTTTTTATTCGTCATTAAATCTAGAACGATATATACTGTGACGATGATTATTTTTTTCGTTTTATGAATCGTGAATCTAGATTGTCTAACTTTGGACGGTTTGGTAAAACTCTTGTGTTTTGAAATGTCTTCGGAATTATAAGGTTTTCTCGACTATTCATGCTTTTAAAAAAAAAAAAAAAAAAAAAAATCTTATCAAAGATGATTGTTAACCTGCCATAATTAGTTACAGACTGTTTACACTGCATGCTTGTTGTGCTAATTTTTCATGTTGTTAATGTTATTGATAAA
>BOPN01001263.1:25000-27500 GCA_017312705.2 Penaeus japonicus
AATAAGAGAGAAAGAGACAGAGAGAGAAAGGGAGAGAGGGAATAAGAGAGAGAGAGAGAGAGAGAGAGAGAGAGAGGGGGGGGAGAAGAGAGAAGGAAGAGGGAGACGAAGAGAGAGGAATGGGAAAGAAAATGAGAGAGAGAGAGAGAAAGAGAGAGCGAGGGAGAGAGAGAGGATAGAAAAGGTTAGTAAATTACCCAAGAGCAGGCAATCTTCTTAAGATGCATTCCTCCGCCCAGATGGCAAGAGTATTTATTAACGCTGATGTTCTTGTCAAACGTTCCTATTCAATTTCACTTGATGTGTCTCCGTTGGTTTTACTCTCTCTTCCATTTCCTCAATACTCGTCGCCTGATGCCACTTGCTGCCACGTGTTTCTTAATATCATGCCGATGTTCCGAGGACCCAACTTCCCCTGGCACATTGCACATCGAGGAGGCTTGAGGTCTTCCAACGGCCCCTAATACTGGCGAAATGGTCATTTGTAAATCATCAGAAATAGTGGGTCCGTAACGTCACCTTTCAGGGCTCATGTAGTGATGCCTCGAGGCGGTGATGACTGTCTACAATCCTCATCTCAGGTACGAGGGACGATTCCGTCTACCTGATCACCTTTCTCATCATCTTCTGCCATGTTGGAGACGCTCTTTCGCGGCGCTTGGTTCTGCTTCGATCTCGCGCGATGGCTTTGTCTTTTCCCCACGGCTCCGTTTCGCCGTATTTCCGTTCGGCTTTGGGAACTTTAAATTGTCTGGAGCCATCGGTTGTGTCTGCGTCTGCCTGGCTTCCGTGGTCCTGCTTGGCGACGCACACCTTCGCCAACACCACGAAGAACCACGGTTGGTTTTGACGCGCGGGCGATTCGAAGACCTGCGTGGCTATTTTTGTCGTGTATGGTAGATGCTTTGAGATTTCGATGTTGTCTATGTTCTCTCGTCGGTAGCTAGTATTTGAGCATTAGGTGAATATCGAAGTTGTCGAGGTTCGTGTTAGAAATGCTGCTCATGTGGGGACGGTAAGCTGCAACAGATTTGATCGGACGTGCACTTCTTGCCGGTTCCCATCTGGCACATGGCGTCTCCATCCCGTGATGATCACTTTACAAGGGTCGACGGAGTACCCCAACCTCTTCAAATATTTACCTTTCCTTCCCCTTCGCTCCTCGCTCCTCCTTCCACCTCCAGTGCCATCGCCTCCACGAAAAAGCAAACCTCAGAGTTCGAAACGACCCGAGCCCAGATCAGCCGAGGGAAGAAGACATAAGGCACAAAAGGTCGCAAAGAGTCCCACGGCGTCCCCCTATGGTCGAGTCCCCGAAGGTGTCCGGGGAAAGGGTTAATGCGGACACGCCCTCTGCCGCTCGAGGGGAGCAATTGTCCCTCATTTAAAACTGGGACAATCTTCACAGTGGACGAGATCCGGATGGCAATGGCTCTCGTAGGGCAGTGGGGATGGCAACTATTGCGGTGTGGAAGTGGGAATGGCAACTATTGCAGTGTGGCAGTGGCGATGGTCCCTGTGATGGAGGAGCAACATTTATGGTGTGTTGGAGGAGATAATGTTGTGATGAAGATCCATTTTTTCATGATGACGGGATACGTAGTGAACTGAAATGGTTATTGGGAATCTGAAATGGTATTGTGAAACGCTGAATCTAATTCTTCTTAAGGCATATGGCACTCAGAATTTCACCGACAACACAAATATGACATCAAACATAATATAAGTGAAATGAAATGGCGGAAATATACTGATACCGGGATGAAGATAAAGAACGATGCAGTAAAAATATGATTAGATGGCTGGAAAATATGCATACGGCGGAATGATCGTGTTAATACAGATTTTATCATGCAAGACGTGGATACGAAATGAGACGAATGAATTGATTAATTGCAAATACCACTGATACAATGAACAAAGCAGAGTATTAGGAGAATAGAACTGAACATGTGATATAATAAAAGAAGAAAATGAATCATATATAAAACTTTAATCAGCTATAACATCAAGAAAGAAGAGGAACCGTATTACGAGGAGAATCTTGTAATGAGAATTCTAATTCTAAAGATTCTTATCCTAAAGATTCTTCTTCTAAAGATTCTAATTGAAAGGATTCTATTTTCAAAGGTTCTAATTCTAAAGATTCTATTTCTAATTCTAAAGATTCTATTTCTAATTCTAAAGATTCTAATTCTAAAGGTTTTAATTCTAAAGATTCTAATTTTAAAGATTCTATTTTTGAAGGTTCTAATTCTAAAGATTCTATTTTTGAAGGTTCTAAATTTAAAGATTCTATTTTGAAGGTTCTAATTCTAAAGATTGTATTTTTAAAGGTTTTAATTCTAAAGATTCTAATTTCAAAGAGTCTATTTTTGAAGGCTCTAATTCTAGAGATTCTAATTCTAAAAATTATTATCTTAAAGATTCATGAGTATATCATCATATACAAATATCAGTTTGTATTTGTCTTGACTCTTTAAGATTATATCTGGATTTG
>BOPN01001263.1:45000-47500 GCA_017312705.2 Penaeus japonicus
AGCGGGCGTAAGGAGAGGGGAGGGGAGGGGGGAGGGCGTGGGGGAGCCCAAGGTGTGCGAGCGAGCCTGGCGGTGCAGATAACAGGAAGTGATGATAGCATAGCGGGTATTTAAATGAAGTATATGTAGCAGTTAGGGCTACTGTGCAACTCTTTTTTCCTTCGTCCGCTGTGCGAATCCATCTCTGCTTGCATGTTTTTTTTATTTTTTTATCTAGTCTTGTCTAAGTGTGTGTGTGTGTGTGTGTGTGTTTGTTTGTTTGTCTGTGTGTGTTTGTATGTGTTTGTGTGTTTGTTTGTGTGTGTGTGTGTGTGCGTGTGTGTGTGTGTGTAAGTGTGTGTGTGTGTCTTTCTCTCTTTTCTCTCTCTCTCTCTCTGTCTCTCTCTCTCTCTCTCTCTCTCTCTCTTGCTCTCTCTCTCTCTCTTGCTCTCTCTCTCTCTCTTGCTGTATCTCTCTTGCTGTATCTCTCTTGCTACATCTCTCTTTCTCTATTTCTTTTTTATCTTTCTATTTCCCTCTATCCGTCTGTCTGTCTGTCTCTGTCTCTCTCTCTCTCTCTCACTCTCTCTTGCTCTATCTCTCTTGCTATATCTCTCTTTCTCTTTTCCTTTCATCTATCTATCTATCTTCCTCATCCTCTTTCTCCTTTCCCTTCTCTTTCTCCTCCTCCTTCCCCTTCTCTTTCTCCTGCTCCTTCTCCTCCTCCTTCTTCTTCTCTCTCTTCTCCTTCTTCTCCACCTCCTCTTCCTCCTTTTCCTTTTCCTCCTCCTCCTCCTTCTCCTCCTCCTCCTTCTCCTCTGCTTCTTTCTCTATCCAGTCGTCCACAGAGAGAATTGCAAGAGTAAATGCTCTCCCTTTTCACTTTGAGCAAAGGTTTTATACGATCATGAGTTAAATTGAAAAAGAATTCATGCAACCAATGGCGTTCGACGTTGTGGTGCTTCTTCATGGCAGACGACATATCCTGCAATTGCACGTAAAGATGACACACACGTTTCAACCGGCTAATAACACGTAGAGGGTTAGACGTCCCGATTTAGATTCGAGCCAACACGTACAACTCGAGAAAATAATTTAGCTAAGTAGAGAGACAACGACACTCTTAAAAATACATCAGACGTTGGAAGTTCTTTCTAGTTGTTTTGCTTCCTATTTTTTTTCTTTCTTTCTTTCTTTCTTTTTTGAGCTTTCGCAGATCATCGAAAGGTATTCCTTCTTAGGGCCATTGCTTAACCACATACTCGAAAATCGTCTGGTTAAGATCAGGATTGCGAAGACTGTCATTAAAGAACAGCATTTAATGCCGCGAAGCATGAAGCGGAGCGGAGAGAGATCTGATGATTTTAGTCTCGCGCTGCAGCCATCAATAACACTCGTTAGGTGATGCACTTTTCCCATCTGCAACTATGCAAGGAGTTGTTGAAGGCTAGTCTCTTGGATCACCGGGGACTGGCAAGATTCGGGAGCTGTGCGAGGGCGCTAAGTGTAGTCTGTGTGAGTGACTCAGGCTCGTCCGTCCCCAAAGACACGCGCGGGTGAGTGACAGGCTGTGCTGACAGAGGCGGGCCTGGTGCGGGAGCCGGGCACCACGCGGCCCGTGGCACTCGTCGTCCCGCGGCACCGTCTAATGCCGCAGCTCTCCGAGTTTATCGTGATGGGACTCCCAATAGTAACTCCGTCGGACCATTTAAGGCTACAAATACTCTCATACCTGAGCTATAGCCCGCGGCTGGGGAGGTCTAACACCCTTCTCACTTAAGAGCCAGATTCTTTCGCAGCTCGGAGGGAGTGTGAGCCAAGACAGGAATGTGGGGAAGCACTGTCTTGACGTGTCCCCTTCATTACTACAAGTCTGCAGGATTCTGACCTCTGGCGCGGTCCCTCAAATTGTCGGTTTCAGGCAACACAGTTACCAACCACAGATTCTTGGGATACTTTTTCGCCACTTTCGTAATGACAGAAGCATCGCGCTGATGCCGGGATAACTTTTGCTTCTGTCTTCCACTGGCCTTCCCCCTCTTTCACTTCGCCTCCGAGTCTAATTCCGGACTTGGTGTCTCCTGATGCCGGGTATGAGAAGAGCAGGGCATGGGACGCTGAACGCAGCTCATAGGGCGGGTGATTCATGTGGGCGCGGGGGAACAGGTGGATCGCTCATGAGGGCGTGGGACAAGAGTGGGTGCTGCGACCGGGCCCACGGAGGCACGTGCACAGCCCTTGTGGGCGCGGAGGCAGAAAGGGTGTGATTCTTGCGAAGGAAGGCTGAGGGTGTGGGCGCTGGCCAGGTGAGGAAAGACGTTTGGCGTATGAAGGATGAAGGTGTTAATGAAGGGCGTGAGAAAATGAGGAACGGTAACTTCATGAATGAGAAATAACATACAGGGCGAGGGGGAATGTTTGAGGATGTTGCAGAACGGTCGAACAAATCAACATGTATAGCTATAGTTTACATATATTTAGGAATATGAATAGCGCCGAGTTTAAGTTCCCTTTTAACTTA
>BOPN01001263.1:60000-65000 GCA_017312705.2 Penaeus japonicus
CTACGAGAGACCGAGCGTTCATGACCGCGGGAGGGGAGAGGTCGCGTATGGCTATGGGACTGAGAAAGCGAGGAGGGTTGAGCGTCGGTAAGCCATTCAACGAGAGATGCATAGTTAAGGAAGAAAAAGAAAAGAAGAAAAAAGTTCTTCAGAGACAGAAAACATTCAGACGCTGAGGTATTATACGGCTGAGCCGTATATACGGCCATCAACAGAGACACACAGCGAGAGAAAATGCGAGATGAAAGAGATAGAGATAAGAAAGAGAGAGAGAAAAATGCCGACCGAGAGACGCCCTCGGGCCAAGTCTTCTCGACTGGTATTCAAGGCAGAACGTGGAAATGAGCAAGATGAAGATTCAGAGAAATGATGCAACCACTAATGGCAGGGTAAATGCCCTTCGCCCGAGGACGAGTCCTTGAAGGAATCTATGGTCACTCAAAAAGGGTAATAACCAAGAAAGGAAAAAAGAAAAAGAAAAATAGGAAGAAGGAGAGGGCTGAAAGAGAGGTGTGCGCTTCCTGTGCGAGGAATGTTGGCTCTGGAAGACGAGCGAAGGAAATATGCATGTCCACAGAGGCTTCCGGCGGAGGCAGCGCCGCTGAGTCAAAGAGACATCAGGGCTTCGGGAAGGCAGGGAGACGCGTCGATCGGCCGTCACTCCAGTCAGTGCCCGTCACCTGCGCCCGGGGATGCGAGGGCTAGAATATATGTGGCGTCGTCAACATACAAGTGAATTCAATGAGCTTAGTTTATCTGGGATTTAGTTGCTAGTTTAGATTTCTGAGGATCCATATTTATGTAGTTTAGATAGGAAGGTCATGCCATGGTTTAGTGGAAGGAAGATTCTTTAAGGCTATAGTGTTCAGCCTTACAGAAGAAAATGCGACACTATTTAGAATGACTCCATTTCTATTTATAAAAGGCATCTGTGTATCATCTATCTAACTATCTATCTATCTATCTATCTGTGTATATATGTATATACATATGTATATATATATATATATATATATATATATATATATATATGTATATATACACATACATACATACATACATACATACATATATATATATATATATATATATATATATATATATATATATACATATAGATAAATAGATAGATAGATAATACACAGACACCTTAAATGAATAAAAATGCAATCATTCTGAATAGTGTCGCATTTTCTTTTGTAAGGTTGAACATACATCTATCTATCTATCTTTCTATCTATCTGTCTGTCTGTCTATCGATCGATCTATTTATCTATTTATCTATCTATCTATCGATATACATGTATACAAATGTTTGATATACAAGCTTATCCACAAACCAATACATAATATTGGTCTCCCTGCCGAACCATCGCCGGCAGCCCTCCTCCTACCCCCCCCCCCCCCTCCTCCCTCGTCTCTGCTTCCATCCACCGAAGCAGAACCCATAGTTTTGTTTTTGCGATTGACTGATTGTTGAAAACTGTCGATCATAACCCACACTTGCAGCTCCTTCCTGTAACCGCATATTTCTTGTAGACAGTCTGTCTTCGTTACTGGCAGTTGCTTGAGATTTCTGTCTTCATATGTTTATTCCCTTTTTGTTTTTGTTTTGTTGCTTTAGGCTCCCATTTTAGTATTTCTTCTCCTATTTTTATTTCTCCTATTTTCGTTATTGCCAGTTTCTTGAGATTTCTGTCTTTATATGTTTATTCCCTTTTTGTTTTGTTTGTTCTTCTTTTGTTACTTCAGGATCCCATTTCAGGATTTCTTCTCCTATTTTTTTATACATTCTTTTTACTGAAGGTCAGCATGCCAGTTGTTGAATAGCTCTTGAAGGAAAAGCTGATTATCATCACCTTGCATATTCTAAGATGCGTTAAGTTATATACCTTTATGATTAATTATTGTTATCTGCAATACTTATTCCTCCAATATCGTGATTTCTTTTTTGTTCGTTAATTTTCATCCCGGCTGAGTACATAGTGTGGACAAGTCTTATGCATTATATATAGGGGGATGATATTATAGCATAATACAACATCACAAGTTTAAGATATAACGTAAAGTATATCTTTTAAAATGAGTGGATGAACAAATCACAAAGCTCTTTCAAACAGCCCTCTGAGATAGAATGCACGTCAGTTCTCTTATATTCCTCACTGCAAAATTTACTCTGAACTCTCAATGATTAGCGCGAATTTGAGTCTTTGAAGCTCTGAATTTTTTGTTTGCTTTGAGGAACTGCACAGATTTGGGGACATGTTATCCCTACACCAATTGGGAATATATTTACATTCATTTTATACATTTATCCCTACATTTATTAATTTATCCCTACTATTTTATACATGTTATCTCTACACCAATTGGGAATACATTTACATTCATTTTATTAATTTACTTCGGCGCGTGAGGATTTTTTTTATTCTTAATTTTTTTTTCAACAAGTCTTAGCAGTATAACAGTCAGTGAAAGATATTTCAAGTCTTGAGAAAAATGCTCAACTTTTCTTATTACATGAATGATATCCCAGTCACAAATACGGCACGTAGAGTTCTGCTTCAAATCAGCAAGAATAGTGATTCAATGTATGAGGGCTTTATTTGTTATGTTATTGTTTACTGTATACTCTGTCAAGATTTCAAAATGGCCACTGACTAACTCTCGGACTTGTGAAGTACAAACATTACCATGCACAAGATATTTGCCAGTTACGTAATCGAACCAGCCACCTTCCAGTCTTTCTGTGGCATACACTGTTCTGCTTTAAAGGAAATGTTTGATTCCTTTCCTTTTAGCGTTACACTGATGGTACCCAAAGTGTGTGTCTAACATTAAAGCCACCCATGCATAGAATGCTCGATATTGTGAGATCTGGGTATGGAACTGGTCAGAAGTGGCATATACATTATACAGATAGACAAAATAAAATAAAACACAGATGCAGTAAAAATTTTAGAGGATAAAACTGAGCGTTGGTGTTCTCAGATTCCCTGGCGAGTTGGTGTATTCATACTACCTATATAGAACAACAAAGCCGTCGTGGTTTCATCAACAGGTAAACAACATTCCTTAATTGCAGACATTTATTTTCCTATTGCTAGCATCTGTAAAAGCTTCTAGCACACTTATCACATTAATGTTGTTTTTCAGGAATATTGTACGTTAGGTCAGTCACCCTAAGCTTGATACTACCAGTGTGAAGTCTCAGGAAAAGGGGCCTTATACTTATCTGTCATAGGGAACAAACATAATATTTTGTCCCACTCATTCTCGATGATGTGACCAATGTTCTTGAGACTAGTTCCCCAACTGGCTCTCCGTTACAGGGTTCCTGGCACTGACTGTCACCGATAGCTGAATTGGCACTTCCGCACTGAAGTCACCGTTGGACATGCTAAGTATCTCACACCGATTGTCACCTGTTGCAACACTGGCATCACTACATTGGTTTCACTGCTCGTCGTGCTTTCTCCATCTTGTATGTCTTGCAATTCGTTGGTATTAAATCATTTTCATCCACTCACTTAACTTAGCCCTTGCACCTCTATACTATGTGTTTTGTCCTTTTGACTTCTTGACGCTCTCAAATAGGGTATGCATAGCTGCCCTTTTTTGTTCAGGAGTTATGACATCACTCCTGACGTCACAGATGTCGTTCAGTCTGGCCTGCGGCGATTCACTCGGAGGCGTCGCTGGGGTCATGGGGAGGGGAGGGTGGGGGCAGGCCAAGAAGGGTGGCATATGCTCTATGCCAGGGATTCTTGACCTAGAGTCCATGGATGTGTTAGAGGTCTATTGATCGGTTTCACGGAGTCTGCGAAGATCAGATGATCAGTTTGTTTTCATTCTTTGATTTATCCATATTTTGTATGTCATACACACCAGGAGATAATAAAACAATGAAATAAAATAGATCTTCAACAAAATAAGATAAGAGTACATTAATTGCATACAGTGTTATATTCATGTGCTTATGAGCATGTTTCTAGGGAGTGGTTCTGAAAAGAGTATCCAGAGTAATTTTCGTTCCTTGATCTTCCTTGTCTTTGCATTATCGCATTCCCAGTCGTATTGTTTTCGCATTTTCGAAATATTATTGGAAAGATTACCACATGCTTCATCTAAGGCAGTGGTTCCCAGACTAGGGGGGCGTGATACAGTGGGGAGGGGGGGGGGGGGGGGGCGTGACTTCATCTGCATAAAAATCATTGTTTAATAAGAATAATGAAATTATTCCAAGAACAAGTATCTGCCCTTACATAAGCGCAAAGTATAATTCTATGTCATCCCAATCCCGTTTTCTTCCTTTTCCTAAACAGTGCTAATATATAAGTACAAGTAAAACATATAATTTCCTATGAATACAATGAAGTGAGGGTGTGGGCGTGCAGACAACAGGGGGCGTCATGTAAGTTTGGGAATCGCTGGGTCTAGGGGATGGTTAACGAAGGCATGTGTACACAAATTAAAAGTATTATGGCATCGTCACTGTCCCTCGTACCTTCCGACGCTGGTTTGGGTACAATGACCATGGCGATGGAGAATTACCTGGGGTACGGGCGTAAGAACCTCTACTCTATGGCATCGAAATGCAAACGAGTGAAATGTGGGTTCGACATTCCTTAGACTTTTTCCTGGTAAATGTTCCATGAAGGTCAGTATAGTATTGTTGGAGAAAATGGAAAATATATCAGTATGAAAGGTATGGATGGTACATTTTATAATAATCATTATTGTTATTATCATCATCATCATCATCATCATTGTTATTGTTATAATCCTTATCATTACAATAACTATTATCATAATCACCATCATCATCATAATTATCATCGCCATCCTCATAAATCCGCCACATTTTCTCTCTCTTTCTCCGCATTTACTTCCCTTTACTGCGGTTTGCTTCTCATAGTATTCAGTTCATTCCAAGTTCGGACCAAATCGTTCTGTCAGTTGCCCTATCATCGTAAAACATCCCTTGTCCATTATCATTT
>BOPN01001263.1:92500-110000 GCA_017312705.2 Penaeus japonicus
AAAGGATACCTGAAGAAAGAAGCAGAAAGCACAGTCACGAGAACGAGCAATTGCCACAAACGATACAAAGAAAGTGATTCATGTTTAAGATATCTCTCCTCTGTGTCGATCGTGTGGGAATATGAATGAAACATTGGCACATTTTGTCTCCGGTGCACCAGACTTACTCAGAAGGAGTATAGGATACTGAAGCATGATAACGTTGCCAAACTAATCGACTGGAAGTTGTGTGAAAGGTAGGGATTTGAAATGGTGGAGTAGCGGTACTTTCCCAAAGGTGCTACTCGAACCAAACGAATGCATAGTATAAAAGAAATAAGGAATGATAAAAAAAAAAATAGATAAATAAATAAATGAATAAATAAATCAATAAAGATAAATAGATTAATACATAAATAGATAGATAAATAAATAAATAGATAAATAAATAAATAGATTGATAAATGAGTAAATAAATAAATAAATAAATAAGTACATAAATAAATAAATAGATAAGTATAGGAAAAAATGAAATAAAAATACAAATAAAAAGGGATTTCCCTATACGCAAATAGTCGCCTTAAACATAATAAAGTGCAAACAATAGACCTGGCTTGCCCATTTGACACTCGAAAAAAAAACGATAAAAACATGCAAAAACTACGATCCATTAAAGTTTAAAACGTGCGAAATAGGAAGATTAGTGAAATAATACAAGCAATCAATAGTGCCCGAGGAACAACCACAAATAATTTTGAAACATGACCAAATAAGTTGGAATTGATCTTACAGTTAAAGCGTTGCAAGAACGCTGTTTCCTTGGAACAGCCAGAATACACACACACACACACACACACACATACACACACACATACACACACAGAAAGATATTGAAGTCAGAACATATGTTAAGCCATGATATTTAAGGTATAGCGTTGATAATGAAGGTAAAGATAATAATGATAATAAGCGATGATGATTATGTTACTAACAAATACGATGATGAAGATAATAACGTTGATGACAAGGACGATAGTATTAAAACATAAATAATCATAATGATAGTAAAATTAATACTAATAATGATCATGATGATAATGAATGACGATGATGAAACGATAATGATGATGATAATGATAATGATGATTATGATAACAATGATAATGATTTTGATAACAATGATAATGATTATGATAACGATGATAATGATAATGATTATAATGATAATAATGATAATAGCAACATAACAACAATGATAATAATGATAATGGTAATGATAATAACAACAACAACGATGATTATAATTTTATAATAACATGATTTTAAAGATAATACCAACAATAATGATAGCAATGATAACAATAAGGGTGATATTAATGATAAAGTGATCAGAAATAATAAGAGTTATCATTATAAGAATAACAATAATAATGAAAATGACAATGATACTAATGCTAATGATAATAAAAATTATGGAGATGTTTTCATTACATTTTTATCAATATTACCATTACCATTATTATTATCTCATTATAATGATAACAATAATAATGATAAGTATCATCATTATCATTGTCATCCTTACTATCATTATTATAATTACTATAATCATTGCCATTATTATCTTCATCATTGCTATTTTTATCATTATCATTATTATCTACTTTTGCTATCATTATCATTATAATTATCATTATTACTAGCATTGATATAATTAACATTAAAATTAATATCGATATTATAACTTTTATCATTATAATCATTCTTTGTTGTTCTCATTATATGAATTATCATTATGCTGATAATAGAAATAATAAAAGTAGTAATAATCAGGAGAATAGTAAGGGTAATAATACGGATGATTTTGCAAATAATGATAACAATAATGATATTGATAAGGATTATGATTCGGATGATTATGACAATGATGATAGTGATAATGATTATCATTTTTATTATGATGATGATAAGGATGATCATGATTAGAATGAGGACGACAATACTACCAATAATAATGACAATGATAATAATGATGATGATAATAATGATGATGGTAACAGTAATCATAACAACGATAATGATATGATAATAACAATAAAAAACAATAATAACAATAATAATAACAGCAATAACAATGATAATGATGATAATGATAACAATAACGATACTGATTATAAAAAAATGAATATAACAATGAGGATTATAAAGAATAATGAATATAATGATAATGACAATAATGAATATAACAATAGTAATAACAATGACAATAATGATGACGATGATATTTGTAATGATGATAGTAATAACAATTATAAAGATGATAACAAAGGTAATGATGCTACTAATAATGATGATAATGATAGTTATTATTATGATTGTAATGGTAATGATGATAATGATAGTATTGATTGTATCATTTATAATGATAACGATGATAATAATAATGATGATAGTAAAATCAATGGTGATAACAATAATAATGATAAAGGTATTGGTGATGATAATAATGATGATAATAATGATAATTGTTATAATCATGATGATGATAATAGTGATAATAATGATAATAATCAGTGATAATAATTAGAATATAAAGGATGATAATGATAATGATACTGATAATATCGATAATAATAAAATCGATAATGATACTAATAAAAGTAATAAAAGTATAACAATAATAATGATAATGATGATAATAGTAATGATAATAATAAAATCAATAATGAAAATTATATACATAAGGACATTAATACTAATGATAATAATAATAAACATGATAACAACGATAATGATGGTAATGATAACAATAACAATAACGATAATTAGTAATAGCAATCATAGTAATAATAATGATAATGGTGATGATAACAGTGATGATAACAATAGCGATAACAATGAAAATTTTAATAATGGTAATATTGAGAAGAATGGATGGCATTAACAATGATAATGATGATAATGATAATGATAAAGCTAAGTATAATAGCAACTACAATAATGATGATAATAATAATAATAATGATGATGATAGCAATAGGAATGATGAAAAGAAATGGTAAAATCAATTCTAAGAATAAGAACGATAATAATGATAATGATAATGATTATGATAAAAAAAATCAAGAATAATAACAATAAGGATTCATCTTTATGATGATAGGAAAGATGATAAAGAATATATTGAAAATAATGATAATGATAATTATTATCATTATTACCATGATGGTGATATTAATAATTACGATTATAATAAGAGTAGCAATGACAATGATAATAACAATAATGATCATAGTAATGATACCAATAGTAATAACAATGAGTATGATGATAATAATAGTTATGTCTATTGTAATAATAACAATGATGATATATATCCTTATTATTATCATTATTATTATCATTATTATTGCCATAATCATCATTATTATTCTAATTACGTCGAAAACAATGATGTTATTGATATAGATAGTTATGAAAAAGTGATGACAATAATGATAAGTATGATGATAATAATAATAATAACAATAGCAATGATAATAATAAATTATAAGAATAATATTAATATCAATGTTAACAATGATTATTATAATGATACCAATGCAACTAACAATAATGATAATGATGATAAAAATAATTAAATGAATATGAATATGATGATGATGATAATGATGATAATGATAATGATTATAATGATAATAGAACAATAAAGATAACACAGCAATGATGATAATGACGATAATAATGATAATAATAACAATAATAATAATAATAATAATAACGATAATGATAATAATAATAATAATAATAATAATAATGATAATAATGATAACAATAATAATAATGATAATAATAATAATGATGATGATGATAATAATGATAATGGCAATAATGACAATGATAATGATGACAATAATAATGATGACAATATCAAAAGAATATAAAATAATAAATGATAATAAAACACTAAAATGATACTAATAATAATGATGACAAAGATAACAACGATGATAATAATTGTAATAAGATTGATAAGGATAATTACAATAGTAATGATTAATTAATAATGACAATAGTAGTTATAATGGTGTTGGTACTAAATAATCATTATGAGGCTAATGCTTATGATAGTAATAAGAATAGAAATGATAATGATGATGATAATGGTAATAATGATAGATATAAAATGATAAAGAACAATAATGACGAGAATAAAGATAACAATAATGAAAAATTAATGATAATGATAACAAAAATGATAACAATAATAATGATGATGGCAATGATGAAATTATAATAATAAAAATGATAATGATAATTATAGCAATAAAGAATAATGATGATAACGATAATGGTTATCGTAATAACAAAAACAAAGATAATGATAATTATGATAATAGTAAAATAATTATAATTATAATAATATTGATAATTATCATAATGACATTGATAATGATAAGGATACTAATGACATACAGAATGATTATGATAATGATGATGATACTGGTAACAACAATACTTTGATACAGAAAATAACAAAGGATAGATACGCACTGCTCTCTATAACATTACCATGTCCTATTCTCTATCCATGCATATCACACCAACGGAATAAATTCAAATAAACCGAAATTATCATCAAGAGTTCTTCTTGACCTAATCTCGTTTGACCCCGAGTCGTGTGTCATGCGAGGGGGGAAGCCGTCATGCGCTCTCGGGTCACGGGTCCATCGTCGGCACGTCATTCACATCATGAGGTTCAAAGAGCCAACACCGAGCAGGGAGGGAGGTTATAGGGAGGGGGAGGGGGAGGGGAAGGGGGGGGGGGGAGGGGTGTCTCTACGAGTGCCCAACCCCGTGTGGTTTGATGTACCCCTTCCCCCCACCCCTCCCTTCCCCCCCTACGTGTGGTGGAGGGGGGAGTGGTGGGGGAGGAGCAGGCATGGAGGGGGGGGGGACTCACGTAGATCGTTCCCATGATAAGGTTGCGATAAAAGGTCCGGAATTTGTAAGAAGATCTGCATTGCGTCCGGTATTTGTGCCCCGGGTACATCTGCCGTGCCCTCTCCCTCCCTCCCACCCTCCCTCCCTCCCCTTCAACCTGACCAAGTGGCCCTCCTCCTCCTCCCCTCCCTCCTTCCTCCTTCCTCCTCCTCCCCCCCATCCTCCCGCCTGGGCACTTCACTTGGGTATCACTCATACACATTGGCTAGTGGCTGGTGGAAGGCATTAATTATCAAGTATCAACAATTTGGGCCCGGGGAGAAGTCACGTGATATGGCATGGAGGGGTATGAAGAGCGGGGGACGCGAGACGGGTTGCCAATTTTGCATTTGTCGAGAAATCGTCTTTCTCGCCGTTTACCGGGCTAGATTTTCTTTCGGAAATGTTGGCATGAGTGCATGATACAATGGCGATGTTTTGCATTCCATAAGAAATCGTGCATGACCTCATAAACGTCTTAAATAAAGAATCTTGGCGAGCGTCTTGAGCTGGTCTCCCGTGCCCCTGCGCAGCTCGCGTCCCGGCGGTGGAGTACTCGAGGTCTGTGGTCGGCAGTCAGAGTTGAGTGCTCCTGGGACGAGTGTGTGCGCGTACCGTGTGCTGTGATATAGTGCAAAACAGATTTTTTTTTATTAAGTGTACATGCATGAATTGTAACAAGTGTGGATTATTGGATTATTTACTGTTGCACTCATGGATGGACTGCACTTACTGAGGTGAGATTATCGAGTTACATTAGAGTTTTACATGTAGTACAGTGAGATGAATAATTACTACTTTGGCCATGATGCACCTGAGCTCGCGAGACACCTGAGATGACCACTCGCCAGGGCCCTGTCGCACTGACACTTCTTTTCAGCAACGCTGTGCCGCGGCTAGAGTCGTAGGGATGCGAAAACCGGACAGATTAATTAGCGGGAAGTGTTAAAATGTGTTTATATATAAGGTAGGAGGTACGCGGTCTCGGCATGTTGGCTGTAGTGCGGCTCGCCCTGGCCGCAGCCTTGGGGCATGGACCGGGCCAGCGCAATTTGGCACTGAAATATCTCGGCGGCGATGTCGTCGGCTGTGTCATTATGGACAAGTGCCGGTAGTGAACAGCGACTGAGAGCCGACATTGTCACCGGGCCGCGGCCCCCGCTGCGTGCCGACCCACGGCGCCGCTGGAGATTTAAACGCTAACATAAGAGCCATCCAAATGGCCGGCCCGACCAGGTACACAATTAAGCGCTATCGGACGCCGCCAAAATAATGATAGCCGCGCAGGGTCCGGGGTCCGAGCGGCAGCATATGGCAGCCTACCCGACCAAACCTACATTTACCACCATAAAGTGTGTAAGGATAGGGAGCCTCGCCATGGGTCGTCGGGAAGTGCCGCGTCGGGCACCACGGACGCTGCTCCTCCAAGTCGGGGCCGCCTGCTCAGGGCTCGCTCCTCGCTCCTCCTCGCTCTCATATGCACACAATACTCGGCCGCGGCTCTTTCGCCTTCTGGCTCTCCCTTTTTGTCCTGGCCTCTCTCTCTCTCTCTCTCTCTCTCTCTCTCTCTCTCTCTCTCTCTCTCTCTCTCCTTCTCTCTACCTACCTATCTATCTCCTCTATTCTCAAGAATTCTTCCGTCTCCTATGTCACTTTTTCACCCAATGGCCAGGCGCTCGAAGTGGGAATGAGCAAGTCAGTAATAGACTTCAGGAATTATGCGAACAGATGTACCTCCTATGTTATGCGGATCTGCGCGTCGAGAGCATGAGAGAGAGAGAAAAAAACACCCTCGGATCAAGTTCTATGAAATAAAACGGAGCAAAAAAATCATCTAGATAGTCGATTTGATTTATATATTTTTTGTCATATTCTTTTTTTCTTATTATTTTATTTTTCGTTAATTAGACTTCGTTTAAGAAAATGTTGAAATAGGTATTCATTTAGTGTGGGTTCTGTTGCCGTAGAATCTGAAATCTGAAAGCGCTGATGTTTACAGATTTTTCTTGTTTATATCGAGAGCGATCGGTCCTGAGAAGTTAACATCCTCAATCATAATATAATATTTATGAAAAAAAACTCAATATGCTCGGTCGACAATCCAAAAAAGAAAAAAAAAATAATCGCTACGTCTCGGAAGAAGAAAAAAGAATCTTTAATCGCCCTGCAATAAGTCCAAAATTGGAGAAAAAAGAAAAAAGGAAAAAGCGTGACTTCAAAAATTCATGCGTTGATTATGTCGCGTCATGAAACGCATGATTTTGACGTCGAATTGCATTGCAAAGGAAGTGTCGAGGTGGTCTCTATGAGGATCCTTTGGCTGCAGGATTCGGTGGCAGTTTTGGCATAATTTTTATTTAAGTGAAATCCTGTTTATTATAATTATTAAAAAATATATATGATAATGTTATCTCGGTGTCGTTGTGTTTGTTGATTCATTTATTTTTTTATGTTGATGTTGCTATAGTTATTTATGTTATTTTTATTAATATTATCATAGTATTTTCTTTATTGTTATTATTGCTATTGTTATTAATATTATTCTCATTATTATTGTTGTTATTATTTTATTCATTTGTATCATTGTTGTTGATATTATAGTGATCATTATCATTTTTATTATTATCGTTATTATCATTGTTATCATTATTATTATTTTTCCTATTGCTGTTATTATTTTTTAGTATCAATATCTATCTGTCGTTGCTTTACTCTTTACGACTGTATTGAAACAAACACACACACACACACACACACACACACACACACACACACACGCACACACACACACACACACAAAAGGCATCGTTTTGTATTGAAGTGTAAGCGTTTAATTTCATTTAATTACATCTTTTCTGCTATTTAATTTCGCTAATTCACTTTACTCAAAAATCGTCAGATGCAATTCTTCATTTTCGTATGAAGTTATGTACACAGAAAAAAAAGTGTTATTTGTATCTGGATTCGATAAAGAATTGAGGCATATTATGAAATGTTTTCCATAAGGTTTGAGTGAAAGGAATAGTTAATAACGACAATAACTTATAATAATCCTATTGGGCTATTTATTCCGTGTAAAATCTTCCAGTGAATTAGTTCAGTTATTCAGTTGTTTTTTTCACGTCATGTTTTATTTGAGGAATTTGTGACAGCGAATCATAAAACGGGTTATGTGTTTTTTTTATCGAATATTTCTTGAAGACGTTGGTTTGTAATATCTCAATATGTCAACTTTCGATATCTGATAAATTGCAAACAGAATGACATACAACATTCTTAGGAAAAGAGACATTCTTTTATGACTAGAGAGCATGAATAACAATGATGATTATGGTTATGTAACGATCACTGTAAGAATAACACCGATTATGGTCATGACAATCAGGAGTTATAAGATGTTTGTTGATTTGCAATATGATGTCATTTCTGTGTTCCTTTTATATTGACTGGTAGATTGATGTGAATGTGTCAGTGTAGGTATGTTTATTCATTTATTCACTTAGTCTTTCATTATTTTTCATTTCTTGATTTTTATGTTTATTGATTTGGTATTGTATATATTTTTTACTGCATTATATCCATTTACCTATTATTCCACATACTTAGTGTGCATTCAGAAGTAATTAGATCATTGTTGTTTTTGGGTGTCGATCATACCATAATCAGACTGAGTATAATAGTGATGTTGATATTAACAGTGTTGATCCTGTGGTAATGATGATAAGAATGATAAAAGTGGTGATTAGAATTGCTTAACGTTATTGGGAAGGAGTGTAGGAACTATAGAATGGATAGACATGAAGCTGTGGTGTTAAAGATAGTGCTGGTGCAAAAAATAATTGGATAAAAAGAGTGTAAGCAATATGATGAGACAAGATAAACTATGAATGTAAATGTTCAGAATGACGATAAGCAAAGATATTTATCAAGCTGACATATATATATATGGACGGCAGGATATCAATCGTGATATTAGCAATCGCAAGAACAACAATGGTACCAATAATAATAATAATGATAATTCAGGAAAATGGAAGATAGGAAGAAAACACAGAAATTCCTCGGAAAAAGCTATGGCTTCATCCCGATTCGGAATAGACACGGTGTCAGGCAGGAATTTTGTCTCGGAATTAGTTTCGCGAAAAGAGGGAAATGAATACGAGAGAGAGAGAGAGAGAGAGAGAGAGAGAGAGAGAGAGAGAGAGAGAGAGAGAAAACGTTCGACCAGCAATGGCCACCAAGAAAATAAAGCTTATTGTTTAGTGCCATAAATCAGTCGCGGCGGTAAACGGAGAATATTGGATCGGCCAGCCACTGTGAGTGCGGTGCCGGCCAGACGAATCTCGCAGGTTATTAAGCTGCAGAGTGTGACATTTGGCCGAGTAGTTTGCACGGCATGCGCGCCCACGGATGTCTGTGCGTACATCCGCTTGTCTGCTCGTCTGTGTCTCTGTGTATATGATTTATGTATATGTACAAATATGAACTATATACATACATCTACACACACACACACATATCTGAATGTATATGTATATATATATATATATATATATATATATATATATATATATATGTATGCATATATATATGTGTGTGTGTGTGTGTTTGAGTGTGTATGTGTATGTGTGTGTGTAAGTGTATGACAAGAGAATGGGATAGGAAAAGAGGAAGTGAGTGAGTGATAGAAATACGAGCGGCAGCCGCACTCAGTCCTTTCAGGTTGCCACGTTCGTGAGTTCGTGACACTGTGGGTCCGCGCCGCATGGAGGCAGTGTGTGACATCATGAGTCTGCCTGACAGTAATGGTGAATGATCTGTGACGCCTGTTGACCCGCCTCGCGGTGACCCGACCCCGCCGCCACTAGAAAGAGCTTCCCGACCACAACAATATATATATATATATATATGAATATTTACATATATTTATGTATCTATATATCTATCTTTACATATATATGTGTGTGTATATATATGTAAATATAAAAGATACACACATATGTGCACGAAAATACATACCTGTGTTATGATTATAAAAGAATACATATTTTAATTTCTGTAATATGATGCATATATATATAGAGAGAGAGAGAGAGAGAGAGAGAGAGAGAGAAAGAGGGAGAGAGAGAGAAAGCACGCGAGAAGGACTCCGTAATGACCCCGAAGAGAGCCTGAGTCAAGAGTCCAGGCTCATCTTGGAGGGAACATTGACAGAGCTTCCTTGGGTATGATTTTGGTTCCACCTGCTTCTGATTATGACTCTCTCCCCAATGACCTCAGACCCGTTTCATCATCATTATCATTATTCGTTCATGGTGGAACCTCTCTCTCCCACCCCTTCCCCTCCCCCCCTCTCTCTCTCTCCTTCCCCTCCCCCGTCTGCCCCTGCATAGCTCATCTCCTCCCCCCACCCCTACCATGCACGTACCCCCCTTGTACTAAGCCATTTTTCTCTGCCACGTTCTCTGCTCTCCATGTTGCTCTCTCTTCTTGATTTTCCTGTTTTGGGGTTTATATTGTTGCAAAATGTGTATTTTTCCTTTCTTCTTCATTTTCTTTTTTGTCTTCGTGTGTGTGTGAATGTGTTTGTATCTGTTGACAATATGTCGGTATATGTGTGTAATTGCACTTATGTATGTATGTGTGTGTGTGTAAGTGTGCGGGCGTGTATCTCTTTTCTTCTAAGCAATATTTCTTTTATGATAGACACCAAGAAAAGTTAAAACGGACACACCATTTCCTGGTAATCCAAAGGCAGTTTAAGCCTTTTCTTGCATAATTTCCGAAAGTGAAGTCATCCGAATGAATTATATCTGATTATTCTGATAATTTGTGATATTAATGAATTCATTAAACCCCCCCCCTCTGCTCCCTCTCCTACCACACTCCAATTGTTGAAATCATTAAAACTCGAATTAAATAATATTTGTTTGTTATTCGTGTGCATTGAACGTCACTGCATGTAAAACAGTCATAAGAACTTGCCTCCGATTTCCTCGCTTCTTATTTTTTCTATTTTCATGACACTGATACGTGTATTTGTTAAGTCATTTGCATGTTTCTTGCACGTATCTAGTCATAACTCGTGACGTTTGTTATTCGTGTATCTTTCCTTTATATTTTGTGATACCTTCTTGTACTTCGTTCTCTCTCTTTCTCCTGTCTGTCTTTCTAAATGTCTAACTATTTTCATTCTCTCTATATATATCTCTCTCTATCTCTCTCTCTCGCTTGCTCTCTCTCGCTCTCTCTCTCTCTCTCTCTCTCTCTCTCTCTCTCTCTCTCTCTCTCTCTCTCTCTCTCTCTCTCTCTCTCTCTCTCTCGTTACACATACACACACACACACATATATGTATTTGTTTATATATATATATATATATATATATATATATATATATATATATATATATATATATACAGAGAGAGAAAGAGGGAGAGGGAGTGTGTGTGTGTGAGTGCGTGCAAACGACGCATATCCGCGGAAAGGCGATGCCAGTCCCTTGCAAAAACGTGCTCTGACTCGAAACAGTCCCTTGATTACAGGTCCATTTAAATCTAGACTTTGACTCCGAAAACATACAGTTCCATCGCGGAGCTCCGGGGTGAAAGACGAAAGGAAAAGATATGAAAAGAAGGCGGAGGCATTTTGAAGGAAAACGTTTCAACCGGGGAACGATTGTTCGTTTGTCACTGGGTCCACCAAATTGATCTGAATTGATGTTAACATTTGATAGCATTAATAACAAGTGAAGTGAAAAATCACTAGCATTACCTCTGGGAAACAGTGATTAATAACACTATCAATTGTTTGTCATTCTGCTGAAGCACCAGAGACGGGGTAGGACGGGCGCAAAGGGTACCGAATGCATAGCGGTGGCATTGAATTTCTAGCGATACTGTATGCTGTGATAAATTGCATAGCGAGAGAGAGAGAGAGAGATGGAGACTGATAAAGTTGGGGATATAGATAATTAACTAGACTAGACGAAGATAGAGAGCGAAAAAAAGAGAAAGCGAGAGAGAAAAAGAAAAAGAGAGGGAGAGAGAGACAGAGTACCCTAGAGGAATTTTAGAAGTAATGTCAATAAATTCGTCCATGCAACCCAGGCAATAAACGTACGGCTTTCCATTCCTTGAGTACTGCTTATTTTCCTTCCCAAATACGGCGTTATCAGCCCGGGCAGGAATGAGTTGCAGGTCAGCCAACTCAACCAAAGCATCGTTGTCAGTCCAATTGTGAATAGAATCTAGCGAGTCGACACATCCCGGAATGCATAGTAGCTTTTGTCTTGCTTATACTGTCATGACAAATCAACCTTGTCCAAATATTCACACTTCTTGATCATCTATGATATATTGCAAGGAAATTGCATACTGAGTTGCACAATAGACATTTGCCGCTTTCATATTATGTCAGGTGATTGCACACTTCGGTAATTACATGTGCAAAAATATTGCGATGCTTTTTGTGTGTTTGTTTTCAGTTTTCAATTCCATGTTCATATATTTGGTATTGCTGGTGTTGTTAAAGAAGGTGGGACAACTTTGGAAGGATTTTGGCCAACGAATGTGATCGGGATGTTAATGGATGCTAAGAATGGTTCCTTTAACATGAAATTAACATCTTGTATTCATCGTATTTGTATGAGAACTTACGTTTGAATGAGAATCCACAATTTCACTGGATAACGCTTAACACCCATACGCAACCGTGTTCTTAGGAATTTTTTGTAGAATTTATATTCATAAGTCAGTTGGTTATGTTCGTATATTATGATTTCTTTTTATATTTGCGATGTAATTTCTCTAAGCTATTTCCCATTTGAATTTGTATTCAGACTTTTATTCTCTTATTTTTTTTCTTTGTGCCTGTTTATGGATATAGTTTTTATCATCATAATCCTTATCACTGTTTTTGGCAACGTATTTTTTTCCGAATTAGAAAACGAGTTATCCCAAATCAGCCTTACGTTAGTGAATTCAGGAATAAACACTTATGCGCTTATATTTAGATCTGAAGTATTGGTATCTTGACGACAGTCATGCAAGTTGCAGCATTGTAAAAATCTAAGCAGATTGAGTTAGGTTCTTTGAAGTATTGAGAGAACCGTAGATCAGTTCACACACATGATCATAGATGGCGCTAGTGTTCCACAAGAAGATTCTGATTTTTGTAGTTTTACGAATGTCTGACTTTTATTTTATTATTTTTTTATTAGCCCGATAATGTGGATCTGTTGAAATTTCTATGGTATAATTATGAGTAGTGATATTTTACGTCTGCGAATGTTACTGATCAAAATCCTCGAATCACATTACCGTTCACGTTTAACTGAATCAATCACCTCTGGCTACTCATGGCTTCAATACCAGTGATGCCTTAATTGATAATAATACAATCTCATATTTTTTCTTTCTCTTTTGATAACTCGAATTACAAAAACGTATAGCTTGTGATGTGAAGATTTTAAGACGATCTGAACTTTAATCTTCCAAAATTTTCAAAAATTTCGTTCCTCCCTCATCCTGCTTTTTTTTCTTCTTCTTCTTCTTTTCTTTTTTTTCCTGACACTCGGTCGACCATCCGGGAGCCTTTCGGAAGCCACGGCGCCATTTTTCGTCATATGAGAGATTTAGACGGAAAGGGTTTTCAGAAGTCTGCAGATACTGCTCCCGCATGGGCATTCGCGGCCGTTGCGGGGTGTTGGAACATGCTACTTAACTTTACTTTATTACCTTAGACTCTTTAAATTGCCCCGTTTGATTTATGGGCCGGTATATAATACGGAGTTAATAGCGATTTGTAAATAATAATGCTATACAAGTACCTGCTTGACCCAGGATGCTGCCCATTATTGGATAATGATGTCATGATGACACTGCTAATGATGACAATAATGATTCGTGCAGTAATTAGGCCCATTACAACAATTTAAATAAACGTCAGACATCGGTAGTAAATTTCAAGAAAATGTCAGTTGTTGTTTAATTTTCAGAAGAGACATCCTGCGAAAAGAACGGGAGGAGGGAGGGGAGGGGAGGGGGCGAGTGGTTTGCGAGTGCAAGCTGATTAAGCGGGGTCGTTAACCATCAGTCGTTATGAATAATTATGCCCTTGGTAGTTCCTGACGGGTTACGGCAGTTCCCACGGGTTATGACGACACAGTAGGACCCCTGGTGCTGGTCGCAAGGAGGAGGGAGGGGAAGGACAGGAGAATGGGAGGGGGGAGACAGGTGGACTATGGCAAATGGAGGGGAGGGGAGGGGAGGGGGGGAGGGTGGCTTTCGAAAGGGAGTTAAAAGGGGGGGGGGAGGGTCACACTCTCAATAGGAAATCGATAGGAAAAGTGACTGATGTAGTTTGGTTTAGAAATATTACCTGGTTTTGGTCTATATTAATGACGGAAGATTAAGGATCTCCCGGTGAGCATGAAGGCTGACGGAGGATTTGTTTGTGGGACACGTTTGCTGTGTGTGTGTGTGTGTGTGTGTGTGTGTGTGTGTGTGTGTGTGTGTGTGTGTGTGTGTGTGTGTGTGTGTGTGTGTGTGTGTTTGGTTACTGATATGCTGATAGCTGTAATTGCTTAAGGAGTGTCAGAAGGAGCATTATCAAGACACACAGTTAAGAAAAGGATTCATAACTTGACAAATAGAACATGTAATTAGTGAAAAACAAAATCACATTTTGCACGTGCGCACATACACACATACACACACGTACACACATGTATAATATGTTTACATAATGAGTCCTTTACCGTTGACACTCGGATAACATTCCCCTGGAGAGATTGAACCACCTCTACCGACCTTCCCCTCCCCCTCCCCCCCCCCTCCCCCCCTCCCCCCTCCCTCCCCCTCCCCCTCCCTCCCCCCTCCCTCTCCCCCTCCCCGGTGCTTCTCCGCTACTCCTTCCATAGATACTTGAACTTCCACACTTGTTTTTGCGGGATCACATTATAAGGCCGTATGACCCATGGTAATCCGATCACACCAGTCCCACTCACAATGGCGTTGGGTCCCACAAACCTCGGATCAATAAGGTTTTATAGCTGGTCTCAGGAGGATCTGACCTTTTTACCAAAGGTTTTCCGAAGAGTGTTGAGATAATTTGTTTCTTGTAAATGTTTGAATTCTATAAAGTTTGTATTTATGTGTGTGTGTGTGTGTGTGTTGGAGTAGGTTTAGGGATGACAAACGTATGTCATTGAAATAACTTTTCATCATTTGATATATCACATTTTTTTTTTAATTCATTGATTTAGACAGAACTGGCATATTTCTTCTTTTCTCTGTATCGTATCAAACCAACATTATATCATGATTGATCGATTGTATGAATGAATGACTTTGGATTCGAAATTTAACCAGCGGATACCGAGGTAGCTCTGAGGCGTTATTTATGGGGATTCTCCAGCATGGAAATAGCACAAGAGAATCACGGGAATCCAATCCCTGTTCGAAGGTGAGGATTCTCATGTGTTACTAAGGTTCAGAAAAGAATCGACAGGACCACGTATAGATTCAGAAAAGATTCGAGGTCTGTTCGAACTGCGACGAATAAAAAGAAGAAGCCCATTAACTGAAGCGAGGTTCCCTGACGAAGCAACGGGTAGTCGGTGGCGAGTTGATGAAGCAGTACACAGCGGCGTCTGTGCGATAGGATCTTCCTATAAACTTCGGAGCCGCAATCAGTGACGACCACTCCGCTATGATTAAATATTTGTTTAATGGGGTTGAAGGCCAAAATTCCCCATTCATATTTTTCTGTCGAGTCCATGTTTGCATTCGACAGAGTGGGAGGAAGACTAATGAATTGGGCTTCATAGCAAGTCGTTTGGGAACATGTCAGTACCACGTTTTCGTGTGACCCCGTGAACTAGGGTGACCAAAGAAGCGCATGAATACCGTCATTTTTCATACAAAAGCAACTATACCTGTAACTATTAACCAGGAGAAAACAGGCAATTTAAACTTTAAAATAGAATCTCCAATTAAACATTCACCAAATCGTTCAGCAAATGAGAAAAAAAGTTCCACAAGAGAGTCGGAACACAGAGCAAATTTATCTCAGTTCGCACGAGCGATGTTCTCTGAAGACACTATGAATCTGTTATGCAATATTTTCTCGGCCTGGGATGGAGTTGACAGTAACTGCAAATTATAATACGATTTTTAAACTCATGCAATGAATTTGAAGATGGAAAATGTGACTGATGATGTGATACTGGAATATAAATTAGCCAAATGGAGATAGGTCTAGTAATGTAAAGTTGAAGAATGTTTATGATTCTGCAACAATGCGGAAGATGTTTGACAACCTTTTCTTCTTTTTTCTTTTTCTTTTTTGTTAAGTGTAATGTTTATCTATTATATCAGTCATCAGTGCCAAAATAAAAATCGTGTCAGTGTATATATATTATGGTTAAGTTCAAAATATAGCACAGTGGTAAAAGTAGTATGTCTTCATAATATAGTTACAGCTAAATTGTTTTAGTTTTGGTGAGAGTAAAAGTTAATATTTATAATACTTATAATGATTATATTGATGTAAGCAATATTATATAAGTAATAGTACTAAAACTGTGTATGGCAAAAATAAGAAAACATTCATGATAATAATACTAAACATGCCTTGCAATATATCAAAAACATCTGAAAATTATCCATCTCCAAAATATGATTTACACATATGTGAATACCTTATGGTAAGTAATCGGAAACACAAAATACATTTAGGCGAGAAAAGATCAAAAGGAACAGAGATGGAAAACAAAAGGGAAAACGACACAGGTACGAGAAGGAAGGAACACGCAACAGGCCAAAGGAGAAGATTTGCCTTGGCGTCGATTCGGCATCTTCGCTGCTCACCCGAAGTTGCCTGCCTCCCTCCCTTCCCCCCCTCCTCTCCAATTCCCCTCCTCCTACCCCCCTCTCCCCCCCCCCCCCCCAGCTGTCTTTAGAGACGCCGATGTCCGTGGAATTTCCTCCTTCGCAGGATGGAGGATGCTTCGTAAGCTGTGTCGCCGGAGAATCCTGTCTGCTACTGTTTCTAGTGTCATTTGTCGTGTGTGCAGGAAGGGCTTGTGTGTCGGGAGAGGTATATATATATATATATATAGAGAGAGAGAGAGAGAGAGAGAGAGAGAGAGAGAGAGAGAGATATATATATATATATATATATGTATATATATATATATATATATATATATATATATATATATGCATATATATATATATATATATATATATATATATATATATATATACATGTATACATACATATATATATATATATATATATATATATATATGTATATAATACATATATATATATATATATATATATATATATATATATATATATATATATATATATATATATATATATAGAATATATATACATATATATATATATATATATATATATATATATATATATATACATATATATGTATATATATATATATATATATATATATATGTATATATATACATATATATACATATATATACATATATATACATATATATGTAT
>BOPN01001263.1:112500-125000 GCA_017312705.2 Penaeus japonicus
TATATATATATAAATATATATATATATATATATATATATATATATATATATATATATATATATATATATATGTATATATATATTTGTATATATATGTATATATATATATATATATATATATATATATATATATATATATATATATATATGATATATATATATATATTTATTTATTTATTTATATATACATATATGTATATATATACATGTATGTATAAACAATATGCATACATATATACACACATATCTATATCGCCTACACACACTCATAAGAATGTGTATGTCTATATCTACCCAATTGAAAATATTAAACATATCATTGAAAACTGTGGCCAAGCAGTCCTCCCTGTACCTGAACCCATGCTACATTCCCATTACTTTCTCATTCTGATACCTCGTCCGCTTCCGCTCAGCTGGTGAAACTAGAGAACGTACCTAAATCCTGCGGTTGAAAGGACGGCATCCCACTGCCTGTGCAAGTCGGGTCACAGTGTGCTGTACAGGTCACAGAGCACGCACTCCCCGACGGTGCTAACCTCTCGTGCTATACCTGTTGGCGCCGAAGTGCCACTCCCACACTGTGCCTCGGTTAAGTAATGTGACACCCCAACCCGGCTCCGTAGACAGGCCTTGAACCGGACGCCATCGCCTTAAAGGTCTGCTCCAGGTCTTCCCCAGACGGAACTGGCTACTGAGGAGGAGGAGGTATTAGTGGTGGAGGAAAATGAGGAGGAGGAGAAAAAGAAGAAAACAGGAGGAAAAAGAGAAAAAAGTAGAGGTAGGAAAGAGGTGGAGGAGAAGAAAGTGGTGGTAACCTAGGACAAAGTGCTACTGCTCCAGAGAGAGAGAGAGAGAGGCAAGTATTGCCTTCAAATTAAAATCAGGTTGTCGGCCATGTTAATGAGTGACTTGGATGTTTACATTTGGGGAGATGAGTGAGTCCTTAATGGACGGGGTGTTAGGGTGAAGAGAACAGCCCGGGCGGGGATGAAGAGGGTGTGGCACGATGAGAGGTTTCATGAGGTTTTATGAGGCACTGGAGTGTTAGCCTCCGGATCCAGCCAAAGATTGAGAGCGATTGTGTCACGTATTGGAACACTCAATTGCAGGTTTACCGTTTACATGGATAATAGGATCTGCTAATTATCCAAAAATATGAATGAAGTGTTGCTTCAAAAGGATCTTCCTGGTGTGCTGTTTTGCCAGATCAGTCGCTCTTCGCACTCATTTTTCTTTCCGGATTCGCCTGTTTGAGGAACGAATGCCAGCAACCTCTCGAATGCCACGTCGTAGGACATACATGAGTCATGAGTAAATTCACCTGTGAAATTCACCGATTGCCTTTCCTGCGTAAGTGAATTCTCTCCCTCCCCCCTTCCCTCCCCCCCCTCTCCTCTCCAAGTGCCCAATAGGCCTAAATGAACGATGGCATGCGTTAATGACAAGACTACTAAGAGCCGGGGAAGATGGCGGAGATAAGAGCAGACGGCGGCCTTTCGACGTGGTAGTTGGTGGGAATTTCGGGGGCGATCGGACGCTTTTGGGATCGCGGTGTCGCACCTTTTTCGGCCGAGGGGACGGGCGGGCTGGGCGGGTGGGCGGGTGGGCGGGTGGGGTGGGTGGTTAGGATGGGAGAAGGACAGAACAGGAGGGACAGAAAGGAAGAGATAACGCAAACATGCATACATATAGATGTGTGTGTTTATGTGTGTGCATGCATATATATATATATATATATATATATATATATATATATATATATATATATATATATATATATATGTTATATATATATGTATGTATATATATATTATATGGGCGGGATGGGCGGGTGGGGTGTGGGTGGTTGGGATGGGGAGAAGGACAGAAATGAAGAGATAATCGCAAACATACACACACATATAGATGTGTGTGCATATATATATATATATATATATATATATATATATATATATATATATATATACATATATATTTATATATATATATATATATTTATATATATATATATATATATATATATATATATATATATATATATATATATATATCATGTTATGCATAACATACATGTATATGTTTATATACATATACATATATATATATATATATATATATATATATATATATATATATATATATATATATATATATATATATTTTATATATATATATATATATATAATATATATTAGATATATATATATATATATATATTATATGTATATATATAATATGTATATATAATATATATATATATATATATATATATATATATATATATATATATATATATATATATATATATATACATGTGTGTGTGTGTGTACACTATATATATATATATATATATATATATATATATATATATATATATATATATATATATATACATATATATATATATATATATATATATATATATATATATATGTATATATATATGTATATATATATATATATATATATATATATATATATATATATATATATATATATATATATATATAACACACCCATACAAACATACACACAGACACTCATATATATGTATGTATGTATGCAGGTGTAGAAAGAGAGATAGAATAAGAGGAACCAACCAAGAGACTAAGAATCGTTTAAATAATTATATATGATTATCTATGGCATGATGATAATATTTATTCGCATAGCTCGAAAGAATTGCTACAACACTCCATAATCCTTGCAGCCTTTTGCTTTTGTGATAAGTCTAACATTTAGATAACTCGAACACTGTACCACTGTTGCGTCTTGAAATAATTACATAGCTGTTGTGCCAATTATAATTGATTATATAATTAAGCACCGAACAGCGAAAGAGCGAGAATACAGTGAAGATGCAAATGTGCACTACAAATATGAAAACTAAAATATGATAATCGAATTTTCCCAGCGATTAACCTGTCTGTACGTGATATTTCTCCCGGTGAAATTATCTTGGGGGTTAACATGACAGCGGCTACAAGCATATGAATATGAACTGTCCAATTGTATTCCCGCTTTTTTCGCGGGCTTTATTCTGATTGGTCCCTCAACTCGTCCTCTTGGGTGAAGTACACACTCATGACAATACCACAATTTTTCTTATAATTAACTAACAACATGACACCTGTAACAACAGGGACCAATTAAGTTTCTCACTTGTCACCGGCCACCTGGTAAACAGCAGGAGTAAGCTGTGGCGCCTCCAACGCATTCCTTTATGAATTCACATGCTGTACTTAGCGACCACTTCCAAGTTGCCATTCATAAATTTCAAAACGCATTTTCCCTTTTTTTCTAGTAAACTTTGTTGTGATGTCAAACTCCTCTCTGCAAGAATGAATAAGATGGAAGGATTACACGAATTGATTTTCTCTAGTCTGCATCACAGCGACTCTCACTGCCACTGTTACAGATTGTTCTCAGGGATGCTCAGTGACCTTCCGAGCGCGAGCAGCGGCGTGTCTCCGCGGCCGAGACCACAGAAAAGCGAAACGACTTCGCCTGATGAGAAATATGACGTAATTACGAAGGCCAGAAGAAAAACGATGATTAAGCGTGAGCAGAAAAGCGTGATGTTAGGACACATATCACGAGGAAAGAATGAGATCACCTCTACAAGAGGCACTTTGTAGCCCCCAAGGCCTTATGGTCATTTACATATGAATGCGTTTCTCCCGGATTACTCACTTGTATAAAGCAATGATTATTCTAATCACTGCGGCGTGCAGTTCTTCTCCCAATTATGCAACTACCTGTGTGACGCTGATGCTGTTTGTAGGTGGCGCGGTGTAACTCAGATCCTGGTTCTTTCGACCCCGCCAGTGCTTCTCCCCCACAGCAAGAGATTGTTTGCTTGCCTAATGAATTTTCCTTTCTTTTTTCAGGAGTGCGGGCGGCGTGGGCGTGTTGCAGAGGGTGCGCGGGGCGTTGTAGAAGAGCCTCGAGCCACGGTGCGCTGCAGCAGAGCCGCCTGTGGTGGTGCAACGACCAGTGTTTGTTAGTGGCGTGTCGCGGTCCGGGCGCCGCCCTGGAGGGCCGCCCTCAGTGTAGTTCAAAGTGTGGTGGTGACAAGTGTTGTGGTGACAGTGTGGTGCGAGTGTGGTGGTGAGTGTGAGGGGCAGTGATGCGACGACATGATGTGTGAGCAGTGTCGTCTCGGGGAGGAGGGGGGCGCAGGGGATCCCCCCAGCCCCGCCGCCCCCGTGCCGCCTTCCTGCTGCTCCTGCTGCCGGGGACACCCACGGGACACGCGGCCACTGAGGCCCACCAGAGTAGGGGCGAGGGCAGCTAGGGTAGTGCCCAGTGCCAGTGACCAGTGCAGTGCCAGAGGGGTTGTAAGGACAGCACGGGCCCCGGGCAGGACTCAGCCGTGGGTGACCATGTTACCGCTCCTACTTGGCCTCGTCCTTTGTCCCGCCGCCGCGGAGTACGTGCGCGAGTTCGAGGTGTCGGAGGTGGTGGCCGTCGGAACGAACATCGGATATATCGGCGACAGCAACCCCGGCCAGCCCTCGCCGCCGCCGCCGCCCTACCTGATTGTGCCGGTGCCTGGGAGCGCTGTAGACTCTGACCTAAGGATCGAACAGGACACGGGAGAGATCAAGACCAACGTCGTGCTGGACCGCGAGCTCAGGTCGTCCTACTCCCTCGTGGCCATTCCGCAGTCGGGGGAGAACATCCGCGTCCACATCAATGTCAAGGACGAGAATGACAATGCCCCGACTTTCCCGTCCGGTGTCATGAACATCGACTTTCCCGAAAACACGCCACGCGACGTCAAGCGCACCCTGGCCCCCGCGCGCGACAAGGACCTCGGGATATTCAACACCCAGCGCTACGACATCGTATCCGGAAACGTGAATAACGCCTTCCGCCTGTCCTCCCACAGAGAGAGGGACAGTGTGCTGTATCTGGATCTCCAGATCAATGGCTTCCTAGACCGAGAGACGACGGCCTTCTACTCGCTCCTGATCGAAGCCTGGGACGGCGGGACTCCACCTCTCAAGGGGTCAATGACCGTGAATATCACCATTCAAGACGTGAATGATAACCAGCCGATCTTCAACCAGAGTCGCTACTTCGCCACAGTGCCAGAAAATGCCACCATCGGCACCTCCGTTCTGCAGGTTCTTGCTACCGACACGGATTCGGGAGACAACGGAAAGATCACCTACTCGATCAACCGCCGTCAGAGTGACCGGGAGAACATGTTCCAGATTGACCCGAAGTCCGGCGTCATCTCGGTCAATCGTCCTCTTGACTTCGAAACCAAGGAAGTCCACGAGTTGGTGGTGGTTGCGCGCGACAACGGCGACCAGCCCCTGGAGACCACCGCCTTCGTGTCCATCCGCGTCATCGACGTCAACGACAACCAGCCCACCATCAACCTCATCTTCCTCTCTGACGACGCCACTCCTAAGATCTCAGAGGACGCCCAGCCCGGAGAGTTCGTGGCCAGGATTTCCGTCAACGATCCTGACTCCAAGGAGGAATACGCCAACGTCAGTGTGACGCTGGAAGGAGGAGAGGGCCACTTCAACCTGACGACGCACGACAGCATTATCTACCTGATGGTGGTGTCGCGTCCCTTGGATCGCGAATTGAAGCCGAATTACACGCTCGTGGTATTCGCGACGGACCAGGGCAACCCGCCCCTCCACGCCTCGCGGAAATTTGACCTACAAGTGACGGACATGAATGACAATGCGCCCGAGTTCGATAAGACGCTGTACCAGGCCAACGTCCTGGAAGTGGCTGACCCTGGAACTTCGGTGTTCCAGCTATCCGCTCTGGATCGAGACGAAGGGAACAACTCGGTGATCACGTATTCGATTCGGGACACGCCGGAAACGCACTCAGACTGGTTCCAGATAGATTCGAGGACGGGGCTCATCACCACGCGGACCCACGTGGACTGTGAGACGGAGCCAGAGCCGCAGATCACAGTCATCGCCACGGACTCTGGCTCCCCCGCGCTCTCGTCCTCCGCCACCGTCAGGGTCACCATTCGCGACGTCAACGACAACGAGCCCATATTCGACCAGAGCTTCTACAACGTATCTGTCCAGGAGTCGGAAGCGGTTGCCACGTGTATATTAAAGGTAAGGCGGAAGTTCTGTTTTTAAAGGGTGCTTGAGCAAGGAGGAAGAGAACGTCGGGTGTCTTCTGCTTTGTGATTTCCGGAATGCAAAGCTTCACAAACGGTATTATGCTAATTAATACAAAATACTCCAAAGGAAGCGTTTGCATTCTTTAACAGGAAAAGTAGCAAGAAAGTGTCCTTTTCATCTCACAAAAAGAATGTCCAAATGCAACAATGTAATATTTTCGTGTAACTGATATTTATGCATGCGCAATAATAAATATAGTATGCGAATGTATTTTTCATGTTTTTAAGTGTATGTGTGATCAAGAAGTGTAAGAATGACGAACTGGCGTACTTACAAAGAGAAAGAGAAAGAGAGAGAGAGAGAGAGAGAGAGAGAGAGAGGGGGGGGGGACTGAAGACTCCGTCCAGCTAGTGCAAAAGGGCTTAGAGACTCCAGCTAGGTGTGAAAGAGAGACAGAATGTATGTCTCGAGAACGCGAGCTGGGAAAGAGACAAGCTCCTTACGAGCCGCGTGAGAGGTCCGAAGGGTACCTGACCCCATCTCCAAGGAGGCCGCCATGATCTGTCCAATTATCCAAATATGCAAGAAAAGAAAGATTCAGCGCTCGTATTTGTGAGGACGCAGAGGTGGCGGCGTTAGCTGGCCTCGCTGGCCGGCGGGGCGCAGAGGTAGAGGCAGAGGGGAGGGGAGGAGGGGGGGTGCACTGCTAAAGTGGCTTTCTCGGGTGTCCACTGCGAAGCCTCTCGAAGCCAGTTGTTGATACACAGACATGATCATACTTTCATAGGGTTGTTTACCGAAGTAATTCTTTTCGGCGGGATTGCTGATCACACATCGGCGAAGTCAAAGCAATCGAAGGTGCGTTGCGGGAGGCGGGGCTTCCGCCAGGCCGCGCGCTGATTGGTGGATGAGTCGTGTCACATCGCCAGGGGGCGGCCGGCATCCCGCGCTGCCGCTGCCTCTCCGCTTCTCAAAATGGATCGCCCAATACATTACAGATTTCGCTCTTAAATCACGTCTGCATAGGGCGGGTGTTTGGTTAGAGTGCGAGTGAAGGGGTGGGGAGTGGGCAGTGGGTGGGGGCCGGAGGATCGTAAACATGTGCGTCATCACGGAGGGAAGCAGAGCGGCCAGTCTCGGAACCTCCTCCTCCTCCACCTCCTTCTCCTTCTTCTTCTTCTTCTTCTTTTCTCCTCCTCCTCCTCCTCCTCCTCCACCTTCACCACACCTCCATCATCTTCAACACCTCCACCTCCTCCTCCACACTTCCACCACATCACCACCATACCTCCACCGTATTCACCATCGCCACCACCTCCTCCTCCACCACCTCCACCACCACCACCACCTCCTCCTCTGCCGCCGTCTTTGTTGGCTGGCAGGGGACGCCGCGTCACGAACATGCTGTAATATTGAGTGTTTACAAACTACCGACATCCAAGTCTATACCCTACGTCGCTCCTCCGCCTGTCCGTCGCTCCACCTTTTATTATTTATTCCTCGTCTCTTTCACTAATTCTCTCTCTCTCTCTCTCTCTCTCTCTCTCTCTCTCTCTCTCTCTCTCTCTCTCTCTCTCTCTCTCTCTCTCTCTCTCTCTCTCTCTCTCTCTCTCTCTCTCTCACTCTCTCTCCTTCTCCCTCTCTCTCTCTCTTTCTCCTTCTCCCTCCCTATCTCTCTCTCTCTCCTTCTCCCTCCCTCTCTCTCTCTCTCTCTCTCTCTCTCTCTCTCTCTCTCTCTCTCTCTCTCTCTCTCTCTCTCTCTCTCTCTCTCTCTCGCCACTGACCTCATAACCACATAACCCGGCCCACATTGTGCTGTTATCTCTCTCTCTCTCTTTTTATTTCTTTCTTCCTTTCTTTCGTTTTTTTTCATTCTCTCTCTCTCTCCCTCTCTCTCTCTCTCTCTCTCTCTCTCTCTCTCTCTCTCTCTCTCTCTCTCTCTCTCTCTCTCTCTCTCTCTCTCTCTCTCTCTCTCTCTCTCTCTCTCTCTGTGTGTGTGTGTGTGTGTGTTATGAGACTTAAGAGAAAGAGAAAGATGGTCTCTTGCATGTGAGGGGAAGATGAGGCTATGGAAATCTGCGATTGAAAGAAGATGAGGATACAGAGAATAACCATGAGAATCCGACCATGTGAAAGAAATGACAGAGGAGCACAAGTGGGATATGAGAAACGGGAGAGTGAGGGAGGAGAAAAAATGAGGCAGAATTGGGGAGGGGGCGGGGCGGATGGGTGTGTGTGCTCAGGGTACACAGGTGAGTCTACGTGAAGAAGAAGGATGGACGAAGTCGGGAAAAGGAGAGTACAACAGTGCTACACACACACACACACACACACACACACACACACACACACACACACACACACACACACACACACACACACACACACACACACACCCCCCCCCCCCCCCTCTCTCTCTCTCTCTCTCTCTCTCTCTCTCTCTCTCTCTCTCTCTCTCTCTCTCTCTCTCTCTCTCTCTCTCTCTCTTTCTCTCCCCTCTTTTGACTACTTCCCTCCCCTACTCCTCGTGGAACCATACCAGACTGCTTACGATACTGGGATACAAGCTGATACATTGCAAACTGTTTTCCTTTGCAATTTTATCCAGGAAATGTGAACGATTTGTTACCCTGACACACTAGTAGAGGAAAGGATGGCGTGAGGGATAAAATTGGCGGTTGGGGTAGTGAGAGAGGTTAAGAATTTTAGTTGGAGTGAGAGGGGTTAGGTAGGGTGGTTGTAGTGAGAGGGGTTAGGTAAGGTAGAAGGTGTAAGAACCTTCAGACTACCTCCTCGTGGAATAGATTACAAACTCGTCGAGTCCCATAAGAATACGATTCATCGAGTGAATGCAGCGCGGGATTTAAAGTAGTAAGTATGCATGTTCTAAGTTAAGTAATCACAGGTAGTGTAGGTATTGGTATTCGGGCGAAGGGAGGGAGGGAGGGAGAGGGATAGAAGGCGAGAACAGTAATGGAAGAGGTCCCGGGACACATAGAGAGGCTTGAGATTGCAGTTCTGAACTCGGGCTTTAAGTCTAAGAGGAAATTTTGAAACTGGAGCCCTCGTTCGAGGTCTGTTCACAGCCCTCGCCTCCTGAAGACCTTGAGAGTTCCTCGTCAAGATATCGATCAGGCTGCTCAACGCCGTCATTATAAAAATCAATAAATCAAGCATCCAAACTCTTAAGCGCTGAGACCGAGCGGTTCCAAAAGCCACCTCTCCCCTGTTGATTGGTCGGTCCTTCGCCTCGAGAGCGATCATGGTTGGGTTTCGAAGCAGTGCAATGATTGGTTTGTTTTTGATAACGCGTTTAAGATATGGTTTGATTTTTTATAGCCCTTTTGTGATTGGACGGTTGCAGACGAGAAATTACTCGGCCGAGTACGCTGATTGGTGGATGGTCAAAGTAACTATTGTAATCGTTGTCAACTTTACTACAGTTAATTGCGAGCGGTGAGTGCTGTGCAGTTCCTATAATTACGCTTGTTTGATTGTTTATGATAATTAGGTATTAGGAAGTTTAGGTTTTCAGCACGCCAGCCAAGACTTCTTAATATTTTCAATGCCACACAACAAAAAAAACTACAATAATGTTTTCATTGTATTGTGAGTTTTGCGGAGATAAATAGCAAGTCGAGAGCCGTCCGAAGGAAGTGGTTGCAGTCGAAGGAACACATTTCATCCTTCTTTACAGTGTTCCATCCTTGAATCTTTTGAGGGCTTGTTGTACCTCGGGCTTAAGGCTTTGCTTTTCTTTGGCTTATTGGACTCTCGGTCGTCTAGGCTGAGCTCACGTGGGGTTTATAAAGAGGCTGATACAGATAAGTAGATGTGGAAATTGGTAGGGATAAAGAGGGGGGGAGTGAGGGAAGGAGGGAGGGAGATAAGAAAGGAGAGAAAGAGAGAAAGAGAGAGAGAGAGAAAGAGAGAGAGAGAGAGAGAGAGAGAGAGAGAGAGAGAGAGAGAGAGAGAGAGAGAGAGAGAGAGGGAGGGGGAGGGGTGAAAGGGAAAAGGCGTTAGGAATAGTTAAGAGAGATCAAGGGACATACACACAGGACACGAAGGCAGACAAATAGACAGAGTTACAGACACACACTATATATGTATGTGTGACTGTGTATATATATATATATATATATATATATATATATATATATATATATATGCATATATTTACATATACATATTTGTGTATGTGTGTATATATATGTTTATATGTATGTGTTTATATAGATAGAGAGAGAGAGAGAGAGAGAGAGAGAGAGAGAAAGAGAGCGAGAGGAGAGAAAAAGAGATTTCAATGCGTATTAGGAAACGATCTGTGGGAGGACCCACCTGGAATCCTCCGCACTCCATCTCCATTTGCTATGATTTAGAGATAGAGGGAGCTATAGAGGTGAAAGCAGATGTCTTGAACCTACGGATCCACCCCACCCCATGTTTGGCCTTTCGTCTGTCAAGCGAACGTCTGATATTCAGTCAGAGAGATAGGGGAATTAACCAGCAGGGGGAGAAAGAGAGAGAGAGGGGGGGGGGGGAAGAGAGAGAGAGAGAGAGAGAGAGAGAGAGAGAGAGAGAGAGAGAGAGAGAGAGAGAGAGAGAGAGAGAGAGAGAGAGAGAGAGAGAGAGAGAGAGAGAGAGAGAGATAGCCATAGATACGCGGGCCCGCAAATGGCAACCTCTCGAAGCGCAGGATATCAAGCCATTCCTATGCTCCTTCACCGCTACCCAGTCAGACTGGCAAATTGTCCCCCACCATGCTACGCGCGTCTCTCTCGCGCCATGCCATGTGGTGGTCGTTTTTACGCTAATTTAATTGCCCCGGACTCATAGAAATGCTACCTGGAATTAAAATCTATATTAGGAAACACCCCATAACTCAGTCGGGGTGTTTGTGTATGAATATCAGTGGAAAGTGGAGGCGACTCGGACCTGAAGTCTGCCCGAGAAGACGAGACTGCTGCTGTGGTCAGCACTTCTCTACCTACCAAGCCGACCCTGCCTCTGGCGCGCCCCTCCCTGCCTCACGCCCCTGCCTCTACCTCTGCTCATGCCTTCCTCCCTTCTCCACCCCCCCCCCCTCCTTCCCTCGCTGCCTCTGTTCTCCCCCAGTCCTCCTCCCTTTTCGCTCCTCTGTTCTAGCCATGCTTTCCTCTCCGACTACTTCTATTCTCCTCCTTCTCCCCTCTATTATCGCTTCACGCTTTCCTCTCTCCTCGCTCCCCGTCGTCTCAGCTCATACTGGAATATTTCTTCGTGTATTTCCTTCTCCTTCTTTGCCTCATCTCTCGTTTCTCTTCTTCTTCTTCTCTCTTTCATTACATTTCCCTGCTTCTTTTCTCTTCGTGCTGTCATCTCGCGTCCTCCTCCCCGCCTCTTGGCCTTGTCTCGACGTCGACTATGCACCAGTGTCTCCTTCGGTCCACCTCCCCGCGCCCTCCTCTTCAGATCCACCCTGCAAGCGTCTGATTTTCCTATTCTTTTGCCTCCCCGGCTTTCATTTCTTCGCCTCCCCCCTACGCTATATTTGCAAACATCAGTTGTCTCATTTTCGTGTTTTCTATTCTGTCCTTTCATGCAGTTAATCTCCCTTTGTTCTTTGCCTCTTTCTGTTCTCTTGTTTTTCCCTCATTCATCGGCTCTCTCTTCCATTGTTCCTTGTTGTCAGCGAGAGCGGATCAGGTCACTCAGCAAGTAGCCAAAGGAAGGAAGACCACAATAGCTTTTCTCTTTTTTCCCGTGTGTTCCGAACTCGCTTCTCATCTTCGTTCCTTGTAGTTCGAACGACGAGGTTCATAGTGTCCGTCCGCAAATCGGGGCATCACCGGAAGACCCTGCTTTTATCGTGGGTAGGCCTATCGTCTCGGGATGAGGGCAAACGTAGGCCTCATAGACCTTTAGGTATTCTTGTCACTTTTCTATGGCGGCTGTTCGTTGAATTCGGTGGTGTTGTTTAAGTTGCTATTTAATGTCGTATTTTTCGTTTTTTTTCATTGGATGATGAAGTGGTAATCATCAACAACACCATTAGTGCTAACTGTTAAATTCGAAGAAAAGTTCCTTAAATGTTTGAACTGATTTGGAAATAACATAATGCAGGTGATATATTTCTTCTCTCTCTCTCTCTCTCTCTCTCTCTCTCTCTCTCTCTCTCTCTCTCTCTCTCTCTCTCTCTCTCAGTAGTTTCTTATTTTCTTATTTTCCTCTACATTTTTACATGTTTCCCTCTCCCCATTCCCCTCCCTCCCTCCCTCAATTCCTCTCTCTTTCTAGAAACAAACAAACACATTCGTAAGTGTGTGTGTGGATATATATATCAATCTAATTTTGTATATGACTGATATCTGTGTCGCATATTTTGTGAATGAAGCCGCTGGTTGA
>BOPN01001263.1:132500-135000 GCA_017312705.2 Penaeus japonicus
CCTCCCTCCTTTCTCTTCCTCCCTCCCTCCCTCCTTTCTCTTCCTCCCTCCTCCCCGCTTCTCGCCTCCTCGCCTGCCCTTCCCTTCCCATTTCCTCTCCTTCTTAATCCTCAGTTTCCTTGCCAGTAATTAGCGCCATTACATCTTTTCCCTCTTTTTTTTCCTTCGGTGAAGCGTGTCTTTTTCGCAGCTCCTTCGATGTCCCGTAGGCCTGCGTCTGGAGCCCCGGCGGGTCCTTGCTACCCTGCGGGGCGTCGACCTGACCCACCGGGGAGGGGGGGAAGGAGTGAGGAGGGTGATGGGAGTATGGGGAGGAGAGAGGGAAAGAGGGGGAAGGGAGGAATGGGAAGGGAGGAGGGTGTTGGGGTAAGGAAAGGAGGGAGGATCAGACAGGGAACGGAGGACAAGTGGGTGGTGGAGGGAGGAATAGGAAGAGGAAGGGGAAGGGAAGAGGGTGTTTGGATAAGGAAAGGAGGGAGGGCGAGATTAGGAAAGGAGGGGAAGGGAGGGGGAGTGGATGGGGAAGGGGAAGGGGAAGGGGAAGGGAAGAGGGTGTTGGGGTAAGGAAAGAAGGGAGGATGAGATGGTGGAGGGAGGGAAGGGAGGGGAGGGGAGGGGAGGGGAAGTGGGTGGTGGAGGGAGGAAGAGGAAGGGGGAGAGGAAGGGAGGAGAACGATCGGTAAGGGGGAGGGAGTCGAAGGAAGGTACTCCTCGAAGCTCGGCCTTTCTGCCGCGTAAGAAGGTCCTTCACCCTATGGCTGGGTGAGGAGGAGCGTGAGTGAGTGAGTCTTGGATTAGCCGTGTGCAGTTACTCATGAGTCTTGCTTTGTGCGTCCGTCTTCCCTTCTGCGTATGGCCCTCCCGCCCTCCCCCAACCCCTCCCCCTCCCCCTCCCCCTCCCCCTCTTGAATGGTCGCCGAGGTGCGGGTTCAGGAGGGTGATAACACCCATAGATAAGATCTTGCGCTGATAACATCGCTCCTCGCAAGGCCTACCTAGCGGGGGGTAGTGGGAGAGGGCGAGGAGGAGGAGGGATGGAGGGAGGGGAGGGGAAGGGTAAGGAACTAGAGGTAGTGGAGTCCACGAGAGGAAAGGGGGAGGGGGTGGGGATGGGGTGGGGCAAGGGTACATGGTGGTTGTGTCAGAGGGCATCGAGAAGGGTGTGGAGGGGCGGGGTAGGGTAAGGCAGAAGAAGAGGAGGAGGTGGGGGGGGGGAGAGAAGGGGAGTGGAGGGAAGGAGAGGTATCGTATGTGAATGCGCACTCCTTCCCTCCCTCCCTCCCTCCCTCCCTCCCTAGCCCCCCTCCCTCCCTCCGTTCGTCTTCAGAGGCCGATCTGGCTTGGCGGTGGCGGCGGAGGGCATTGCCTTCGTCGCAGGCCGGGGAGGATCAGTTTCTTAAGACGATCTGATCAAGTGAACCTCGTTAATTAACTCGCGTGTATGTTTTTTTTTCTTTTTTTTTTCATTCGTTATATTGGCTGTGGTCACATAATCATCGTAGAATGTGAACCTTTGTTATTAGTATCTGCGGAGCCTTGTTTCACCGTCTTCCTTCGATTGACGTTTTCATCCGGAGCTTTGGTCTCGCTCCTTGAATTACGCAATAACGCGAATAAAACACAGACGCTGTTGTCTCCGGAGCGCGACGTCGGGAAGAGTAACATCGGCGCCCCAGAGGCCTCTCCGCTTCTCGGCGATCGTTAACGTGGGGAGCGATCTCGGCTCGGATTGATAAGGGCCCTCAATCTATTGGAGTTCCCCGCCCCTCCTATCTATCTATCAGGGGCGTCGGGACAGGCCTTGTCATTGCCTTGGGAACATGGTGCTATTCACGTCCCCTGTCACCCCTGCCACCCTGCTCCCCTGCCCCCCTCCCTCCTCCTCCACCTCCCTCCCCCTTCTACCTTGTCCCTTCGCCCCCTCCTGCCAGCTGAGCCGTGGAGGGAAGGGAAAGGCGTTTCAAAGGGAGGATTTGCCTTCATAAAGGATGATATAGGGATTACAGTTCAGTAATACACCTGGCCTTTACCTGAGGCAGTAATTAAGGATATTTTTTCTCGCGGACGGCTGTGCTGGAAGATAAGGATTCGGGGGAAGGGGGAGGGGGGGCAGGATGGAGAAATACTGGAGGATTGTGTGGTTAAAGTGTATATATATTTATATATATATATATATATATATACATATATATATATTTATATATATATATACATACATACATATACACATGTACATATACATATACATATCCATATACATATACATATACATATACATATACATATACATATACATATACATATACATATACATATACATATACACATAGACATCGCATACGCATAATATGATAGTCAGGTACAAGAAAGAGAAGGCTTGTAATTCCAAGCAAAGGTCGGGTAGAAGNGAGAGAGAGAGAGAGAGAGAGAGAGAGAGAGAGAGAGAGAGAGAGAGAGAGACATGAGGGGGGAGGGGGGACGAGGGAAGGGATGTACTAGT
>BOPN01001263.1:147500-150000 GCA_017312705.2 Penaeus japonicus
ACGTTCTCGCATAGTAGTTGGTATTTGGGGGGAGGGAGAGGGAGAGAGAGAGAGAGAGAGAGAGAGAGAGAGAGAGAGAGAGAGAGAGAGAGAGAGAGAGAGAGAGAGAGAGAGAGAGAGAGAGAGAGAGAGAGAGAGAGAGAGAGAGAGAGAGAGAGAGAGAGAGAGGGAGGAAGGGAGCGAAAGAGACAAACGACAACGGCGCTGACGAGAGAGGAGGCGGAGGATGCAGCAGCAGCAGAAGGAGACAAGCGACGTCCGCGGAAGAGCAAGACGGCGCCGATGTCTTGAGTTACCTTCTCGTTTGGCAGCTGGGTCCTCTGTCGCGCCCCCTTCCCTCACCCCCTTCAGAGTCCTCAGGTTACACGTACCCAGTTATGGGTACAGAAGCGGCCCCGTCATTTTATCGCGGACTAATTATGAGACCACCTCATTTTCTTTCACCTTCTTGTGTTGTTTCGGCCGTGCAGGGATTTGATTTCCTTGGGCCGCGTCTTGAGTGATTTCCTTTGTTCGGAAGCCTTTTATTGCCGACGTGTTTTTCTCGCGTTTGGAGCCCACGAGGTGTCGTCTACTCGTGTTTCTTTTCTTTTTTATGTCGCTTCTTTTTTTATATATAGTAATGATGTTTAAGATGAATAGAAGAACTCCCATTCTTCAGCTTATGATTAGAATCCAATCTTTATGTTTATTTGTACTGAGAGACCGATGGTTGTTAGCCGGTGCAAGTTCAAGGCGTCTCTGTCGAGCTATTATAGCCTGTCATCTTTTATCTGAAGGTATGCGACGTTGATGTTCTGTTTAGAGGGACTTGTGCGATGGCACTTGTTCCATTGCGTCTCGACGTTGCTCCCTCTTCTCCTCGCGTCGTCTTGGGTTGTTCTTGGCCTTTCTCTTCGCTCACACGTAAACCGATCTGGGTTATCCAAGAGGTGTTCACGTCACACACAATTCATCCAGATTGATCCATTGCATAATGGAGAAACAACAGTTGTTCATCGCGCATTATCCCTCATTTTCTTTCATTATCATCTCGTTCATAGCGCTTTCTTTTCTCTCTCGTTCTTCCATCATTTGTCTCCTTTTGTCCCTGGCCTTTCTTCTTTTTTCTTCTTTTTTTCTACCACGAAAATTTCAATCTCATTGTTTCCCTCTTTGTCCGTTCGCACTATCAGGTTTCCTGTTTTTTCGCCCCGTGTGTAATCCCGTGTTTTCCATCAACATTAACCCTCACGCCGGTCCCCACGAGCAGGTGGCCGCCCGTCCCGCCGTCGAGTTCTTTAGGGTCATCCAACAATGGGAGACAATAGGTAATTTGATCGTTATAGGCATCGGCTGTGCGTGAGGCCAAGTTGGGGCAGTTTTGGAAGCCGTCGCTTTTTACTACCATACATTCGCTATCATTATCCGTCAATTGTAGCCTTCGAGCCCACGGAATGCGGCGATGGCGGGCGCTGCCGGGCTTGGCCGGTTGCCCTCGGCGCTGCGCGAGGATGGAGATGGCGGTGGCGGCCGGGGTGCTGGGGCGGGGGGAGGTGGGGTTGTCGAGGGTGGCGGGCTATGGGCTCTGGGGGGAGGTCGGGGTATGGGCTAGGTCTAGGTATGGCGTTGGAGGTAGTAGGTCGGGGAATGGGCTGTGGAGGTAGGTCGGCGCATGGGTTCTAGAGGTCGGGGTAAGGGCTAGAAATCCATCAGCGTATAGGCTGCTCGTTGGTCGGGGATTGAGTGGAGGTAGTTCAGGGGATGATGGGTTGAAGGTCTATCGAGGTAGAAGTTGGAAGCTGGTCGGCGTAGGGGCACTGGAGGTCAATCGGAGTATGGGCGCTGGAAATCGGGCTATGGGCTCCGGAGGTCGGTGGGGACGTAGACTCTCAGGAGGTCTGGTTATGCCGTAGGTCTGAGAATGTGTTGGAATTGAAGTGCAGGTTAGAGGGCGGCCGGGGGTAAAGGCTAGAAGAAGCATGTGGGCTCTTGAGTTCGTCGTAGAGGCCAGAGTGCAGGGTATGGGTCGGAAGTCGGGCTATGGGCTGAAGTTCGGTGTAATGATATGGGCCGGAGGTATGGCCGCGGCTGAGAGCTGGCTGGCGGTGCCCTCAGTGCAGAATGGCGGGCTAAGTAGTAGCGGGTGATGATGCAAAATCTTGACAGCGAAATACAATGGTGACCGTTAGTGTTCCTCGTCGTACATCCGCTAGTCGGGAGCCTGGGGCGTGTTAGGCGTGCTGTGTGTTAGGTGTTAGACGAATGCCCCGCTGGGTGCCTCCTGTAGTATTTTAAAGACGGTCGGGGAGTGGGGATTATCCTGTGTTTAAGCTCATTTACAAATCCCGGGATTAGGTTCGATTAGGCCGGCCACATCGAGGTCGAAGGGGAAGATCTGGGGTTGTTGTTGTTTGGTAATTTGGTGTGTTAATGAGTGTTAATACTATGATTAATGAATGATTAATGACCGGGATATTGGGCACGGGATACCCATTTGCAAGGAAGGCAGGAGTAAAGA
>BOPN01001263.1:157500-165000 GCA_017312705.2 Penaeus japonicus
TAGTGGTATCAGTAATCACAGGTGTGAACACATGATAGTGATAGTGATGACAGATGGTAGTGTTAATGGAGATAATGAGGAGGGTCATTTTTCATGGCGATAGTTTTAGTGGAAAGTGGAAATGGTGGTAGGCATTTGAGGGGAAAGAATTATAGCAAAAAAGAGGAGAAACGGTATATTGATAAAATAATTAAGCTGATTTTTAAAATTTGGCTGATTGTTGATATTCGTTTTGATGATTCTGAAAATTTGGTTGATATATGTTGATATTCGTTTTGTTGGTGATGATACTAAGAAGAATAGCAATGATTATGATGATATTAGCAAGATTACTAGAAGCAACATCACCAGCAACATGATAGGAATAATGACACTTGTACTGCACTACTTCCAATATTACCACTTGTACTACTAGTAATGATAACAGTAACGTTACTCATATGACTACATTCTTACTGGTAATAACGTAAAACACAGTGATAACAATAACACTAATGATGATAATAAGACTAGGGATGGCGATATAAGAAAATAGTAATAACGACAATGCTAAAGATAAAAATAAAAATAAGATGAAATAGAAGTAATAATAAAAATACCAGCAATGATAATCATCACCAAATGACGTCAGTAGGAAGAGGTCAACGGAGGAAAAGCGAAAAGGAATTGGGAAGAGGAAAAGAGCAGTTAAGATGAATAATGATACTTGTGAATAATGATAATCATGATACCGAAAAAGCTTGTGGTATTCATGGGAATGCAGTGGTGATGACTTATTAATATCTACTCAGAGAAGAGGAGATGAAAGTGAATATACGAATCAGTAAATAAATGTATGCAGGAAACTTATTTTTTATTCTTTATTTCTGTATATTCAATTATTAGGTAGCTTTAAAAGGCTAGAGATTTCGGACAGAAAAATATTCATAAATATTAACATCAACTTTGATAACATTAATGTTGGCTAATTAAGAACTTTGGATTGGTGTTTAGGTTAAAACAACTGATTTTTGTTAAACGAAAAATCATATTTCTCAGCCAATCAAAAGAGTAAAAATATTACCGCGCCTTTCCGAATTTCTCACGATCCCCATCTCCTCTTTTCTATAGTACCTGTAAAAGCAGAAAAAAAAAATTCACAGAAGGAGCTCGACTGTATTAGCTTATTTCAAGTAGGCCTCCAAACCGCTGGCGATTGGAAAGAAAGAAAAAAAAGAGAGAAAAATATAAACGAAAAGGAAAATGTACTTGAAGCACGACATGTGAAGAGGATCGGTTTGTCGCTGTCGTGGCTATGAAAAGCTCGCGGTATTTGTTTAGCCTCGCGCTGGCACCGCACATTGTCACGTAACAAAGGGAAACAACCTCTGTATAGGGACGGCATAAGGTCCCCGTTTTTATCTCTCGGACATCGGCGAGACCTTAAAAAGAGGAGACGATTGTCCCGTTTTCTTCTCTCTCTTATGTGGTAAAAGATGTGTTATGGAAAACGATGTTGGGATTGGGAGAAGGGAGAGGGAGAGGGGGTGGGGCAGGGGAGTGCCCATCCTCCCGTATGTCTTTTGTTAGTTCTGTCCATCCCAACAATGGCTTGGCTTGGCGAGGGGGAGAGGGAGGAGAGGAGGGGGAGAGAGTATGGTTGAGGACGAGTCCCACGGATGTCTCACGCTCCCGGGGTCCTTTGTGGGGTCCTTTGTGGGGTCCTTGAGTTGTCGGGTCATCAGGAATGGGAAAAAAGAAAATGGATTCACAACATATCTCGATATACATGTGTGAATGTGTATAAATTTGTGTATATGAATATAAATGAATGAATACATATATATGTATATGTATATATATATATATATATATATATAATCATAAACATACGTTATATATGTGTGTGCTGTATTTCTGTATGCATATATATATTAGGAATGTACACCTACACACACCTATACATATATACAATCATACATACGCATATATATACATACGGACACGCATACAGCCATAGACACACATGAAATCCTACATACACCGATATACATATGTACAATAAACCTATATACCAGAGAAAGAGCTTTGCCATCCTCACTGTACCCGAAGAGCTCGTAGCGAGGAGGGAGGAAGAGTGAGAGCGAGAGCAGCCGCGGTCTGGAAACTCCTGCACCAACTCCTCCCAACTGGTAATTAGGATCTGGTGCCGGGAAGGACTGCGGCTGCCCATGCCCGGCCGCCCACGGAAAGAAGGACAGCCTGTGGGAGTCTCAGGGTCTTGGAATCACACACGTCCAGTTACACACGCGAGTGGTAAACGCAGACTCGGGGGAAGACATGAATGGGACACGAGGAAAGGGAGGTAGATGAATGGGGAATAAGGAAGGGAGGGGGGAAGAAATTAATGGAAGAGAAGGAAACGGGGATGAGTGAAAGGGGAAGGAATTATTAGGAAAAAAGAATGAGAGGGGGGGTTAAGGGGAAACAAGAAAAGGGAGATAAATTAATGAGAAACATGGAAAGGGGAAGAAATGATTGAGGAATGTCCATAACAAGATGAGGTTGTGATAAAACTGGTCGATGAGAGTTCTCGGCAAAGCCAAAGCGCTGGCGTCTTACAATCGTCTTAATAGCTTTCTTTATCCTTATAGTCTTATATTGTGTTCCCTTTTTCCTTGAACCGTATTGTACTTTAATATATATATATATATATATATATATATATATATATATATACATGCATACATATATATATGATAGAAAGAAATAAGACTTATTTCCTTTGGTCTTTATCAAAAGACTTCCAGCATCCCTACGGCCGCAAGTTGAAGGCAACGCCGGAATTACACGCCAGAAAATAAGGAAGAAAAAGGACATAAAACATTTCTGGAAAACCTGCGAAGAGCATAACCCTTGAGAGGTCCTTCTCAGACAGGGGGAGGGGGAGGAGGAGGGGGGAGGGGACGTGACGAGAAGAGGGACTGTCAGCGTCGGGGTCACTGTCAATTAGAGCTGTAATTGCGCGGTTTCTAGCGGCGGAGACTGTCCGAAAAGTCAATAATTGGTTCTCTTGTCTCTCCTCATGGGATCATTAGGCATGTTGGACTGAAAAAATGGCGAGGCATTGAGATAAGAGACGATTTTTTTCCCCCTTGGTCAGTCGGTCGGTCTCTCTCTCTCTCTCTCTCTCTCTCTCTCTCTCTCTCTCTCTCTCTCTCTCTCTCTCTCCTTATTTTCTCCCCTATTTTCCTTATCTTTTTTCTTCTTCCTCTACCTTTTTTTACTCTTAAATTTATTTCCTCTTCTTTTTCCTCTTTAATGTATTTCCTCTTCTTTTCCTCTTTAATTTATTTCCTCTTCGTTTTCCTCTTTCTTCTCTCCTTCATCATCGCCTCCTTCGTCTTGTCCATCTTTTCTCTTTTTTTTATGAGAGCCTTGTGGAGGAACGATATTTGTCTCTCGAAAAAGGGTACACAAAGACTACATAGTACAGACTTGCTTTTCATGATTATGTAATCTCATGGACGGCATGTGAGCAAAAAAGGATTGAAAGGGAGACAGACTGACAAAGCAGTGTGATTTGATCGTTGTTAAAGACGGAAAGAAGAAACGTTCTGATGTTCATGATGATATGAGAAGTGTGATAACTTAACGATCAATAACTTCTGAGACGAGGATGAAGAGATAATGATTTCTTTCACGGTGGAGGCTTTTGATGCGATAAAGTGTGATCATGAATTAGGCGCATTCGGGCTGTATCTTTGTTTATCTGAATCTCTGTTGCAGTCACTGGTTTTCTTTTGATTTATGCATATATATATATATATATATATATATATATATATATATATATATATATTTAAATTATTTTTGGTCGATTTGTTTTAAATTTGTATATATATATATATATATATATATATATATATATATATATATATATATATATATCCCAGTCAACTATTCAATCATCTGTCTCCTTTACATAAGTGAATCTAATAAAACCAGTCACCCAAAACGTCCCTCTGTTTATTCAGCCAAACGGTCAGCTGTTTCACGCAAGCACGAACTTTCTCAAGACCCTCGGCCGCTGCCTCGAGAGGGCGCTGGTGGTCCCTTGGGCTGGCGTCTTAGCGGTCTCTCGTCCGAACGTCGCGTCTGAACGGCCAAAGAGAGAGAGAGAGAGAGAGAGGAACGGGGGGGGGGGAGAGGGAGAGAGAGAGGGAGAAAGAGGAGGGGAAGAGCGATTGAGAAAGAGGAGAGAGAGGGAGATAAAGAGAGATAGAGAGAGAGAAGAGGGAGGGCAAAGGGAGAGAGAAGTGGTGGGGAAAGAAGGAAAGGAAAGAAAGAGAGAGGGGGAGAAAATTAGAAAGAGAAGAGGGGACAAGGGGAGAGAAAGATAGCAGTGAAGGGGGGGGGGGGATGAGAGACAGAGGAAATAGGGACGAGGAAAAAAAGACTAGGAGAAAATAGGGAAGAAGGGAAGATGGAGGAAAACAGCGGGAGGTGTAGAATGGGAGAAAGTGAGAGAGAGAGAGAGAAAGACTAGATTTTCAGACAAAGGCGAGAGGAATGAGGAAGAAAAAACGCACAAGTGAACACAGAAATTAAAAGATGAAGATTTATAAAAGAGGGGAAAAAATCAGGAAATAAAGAAAATCAAGAAAATAAAACCCACACGCATTCAAAAACGAAATCACGAAAAGGACGAAAATATAAAAATCATTAAAAAAAGAGACATACAGAAGAGTAAAGAAGAAACGAACAGCTAAAATAACAGAAAATGAGAGAGAAGAAGAGGCAGAGAGAAGAGAACAGAGCAGAAGGGAAAAAAAGAAAAAAAAGCGTTATGCACACATTGGGTGACTGAGGCAAACAAGAACGGGCGGGAGGCAGAACACGTTCACAGGCACAGTTAGGTATGAAAAATTTCAGGATGATTAAAGGGAGTTAAAGATAAGCTTGTTAATATTTTTGATGTTGTTTTTTATCACTGTTTTCTCTTTGTTGTCTTATTCAGATTATCAAAGTATTGTTATTGTTGTCCCTGCGATTGTTATTAAATTGTTACTCGTTGTGTTGTCAATATTGTTGTCATTTTTAGAGATTAATATTGTTACAATCATAATCAATATTTTATCATTATTTTTTTATTAGTAGTAATAGTACTACTATAATTACCACTATTAATAATATTGCTATTATTATTCTCATTAATGGTAATGCCATTTTTATCATTATCATTACATTATTAGTATTGTTATCATCATTATCTTAATGGTTATTATTTTCAGTGATATAACTTTGAATATTATTACTCATTTTATACACACACACTCAATTTATATAAATGCGAGTATTTATATATGTGCGTGCGTATGTATGCATGTATATATACTTATATCAATGTGTATATGAATATGCATGCGTTTGCGTATGTATATGTACATGCATATACATATGTGTTCCTACAGCCCATTCTTCAATTTATTCATTCATCTTGCGGGCGCCCTTTGTAGTGCAACGGCAGCGTTCATGCGGAGGGGGCTGCCCTGCGCCTACCAGGTCGAGCCTTCCCTCTGCCGCCGTCCCATGATTACCAGAGTTTAGCTACAAATAACCGAAGCGTTGAATGTTCGAGAATTTACTCCGTGGAGGTATTATTGCATGTTCTCTAAATTACAAAATGTTAATTAAATTCAAGTCATGTTAAAGCCCAAAATTTATCGATGCGCATCGTTGATCCCAGAAGGGGGTTGGGGTGGGAGATGGAGGGGGGGGGGGTTAGGTCATCTGTTTTGAGATGCGTGTGTTTTTTTTTTGTGTGTGTGTGTGATTGTTTCTGTTTGTGTTTTTTTTTCTTGTTTTTTTTTGTGTGTGTATATATGTGCGGTTTTTTGTTTGTTTTTTTGTTTACGTGTATGATTGTGTGTGTTTTTTTGTTTGTGTTTGTTTATTTACTCTATGTGATTATCTGTGTGTGTGTGTGTGTCTGTGTGTGTGTTCCTGTGCGTATGCTTCTCGTATGCTTCGCGCATATCTAAAAGGAAAGTGGTATATAAATGGTATATGGGAGCTAAATCAGAAGAGCAGGAGGAGATAGAATCAGAGACTGGGGTGTGTGGGGGGAAGGGGGGCGGGGGGCGAGGGACACCGGCGTGAGAAAGACTTTAACTAAGTGGAAACAGATGGCCCATTAGGGAACACACTTGAGGTGGAACTCTTAAACGCTCCCGAGCGAGGACCTCAGATTCCATCCTCCGCCGGAGATGAGGATGCTGGCACCTTGGCATCAGAGGCGCCGTCAAGCGCACACACACACACTCACCCACACATACACGCAAACAGATATGTAGATAAATATAGATATGTACACACACACACAAAGGAAATCGCCTCTCCGCAGACACGCGCGTGCGAGTGCGCCCGCTGCGTGTATGGTCCTCGCCGACTGCGGGCAATTCCTCTTGGCTGTTGAATCCCTCGCGAGTGACTTAATACAGCAGCGGCCCGGCCTTAATATTCATGTCACTGGGGCCATTATTTCTCAGCAATTTGGCGAAACGCACTTCACGGTTTACGAGCGTCACCCCCACCCCTCACCCCCCCACCCTCACCTCTCCTGCCACTTTACCCCCTTCCCTCTTCCCCCCTTTCCCCCCCGTCTCCCCTTCTCCTCCCCACTCCTCCGCACGTCCTGCCCCAGGCGCCCCCTCCTTCTACCTCTTGCCCCTCCCTGCCTCCTCCCCTTCATCTCAGGCCTGGCGGTGGGCGTGAGGAGTGGAGAGGGGAGGGGGAAGGGGAGGGGGAGGGAGAGGAGAAGGAGACGCCTCGACACCACAGACATGAAGGAGGGAGATGAGGTGTCGGGTAGGGGGTGTGGGGATGGGGAGGGAGAGTCCTGCACCCCAGCGGGATGGTTGTAAGGATGGCTTGAGGTTTCGGGAACCGCTGACGGTTGTGGGTTTAGGTTGAAAGTCGGGCGTTAGAGTAAATATGTGATTAGATGAACAGCGTTATAATTTCTGAGTTGAATTTTAATGCAAAAAAAAATAATGAGTGGGAAATGACTGCGTGGGAAGGGAGACGTCGGCGGGCCTGCGCGGCTGCGACGGTGATTAATACAATTTTCGGAAACCTTTGTCAGCACAGCAGACACGTCCGTAAGTCTTTGTCGGTGTTCGAGAACACGCAAGTTATGCAAATATGCCCCTTTACGGAAGCCAAGATCACTGCCGTCACCTCTCGTGCATAAATTGGGATGCAAGACAGTGGCGTAGACGGAGGACGCGCTCAGGAGAACACACGAACGCCATCGTCAGGGCTTCTGTAATTTTCAGTTGAAGACTGACGTGGCTTTTTCAGTATGGAGGGCATATTAGACCTACTGTTACATGAATATTCATTTGTCTACCAATGTACGTATGATACTGATTAGGGTAAGCGTCGTCCATCTTCCGAAAAGAAGAAACTGCTGTCGGTAACTGCCAGTAAATAGTAACTAGAACGCATGCCTTTGTG
>BOPN01001263.1:170000-172500 GCA_017312705.2 Penaeus japonicus
CAATCTATGCTAAGACATATAACAAGTAAAAGTCACAGGAAACGCGTTTGATCACATGCTTTTGGGAACTTTGTATTATTATCATCATTATTATTATCATTGATGTTATTAATGTCATTGTTAGTGTTATTATTATTATTATCATTATTATTGTCATTATCATTATTGTATTTTTGTTATGATTATTAGTATCATCATTATCATTATCATTGTTTGTTGCTCCTATTATTGCTGTGGTTATAATTATTACTAATATTATAATTCTTATAAGTACCTTATTGTTATCTCTATCCATATTATCAATTTTATTTTAATCTTTATTGTTATTTTCATTATCATCATCATTCGTATTATTACATCTTTGCTCCCTTTTCTTCTTATTCTCCTCCTCCTCCAGATCCTCATCTTCTCTCCTTCCCTCTTCTCTCACCCTCTCCCTTCCTACTCCTCCTCTTCCACCTCCACCTCCTCCACCACCTCACATCTTCCTCCTCCTCCTCCTCCTCATATCTTCCTCTTCATCCTCCTCCTCCTCACATCTTCCTCCACCTCCTCCTCCTGCTCCTGCACCACCCCTCCCCCTTCCCCTCCCTCACGGCCATCCCCTCCCTCACGTCCACCCCCTCCCCCCTTCCCCTTCTCCTTCCTTCCCCCCACGTACCCCTTACCCCCTCCTCCTCCCTTACCCCAACCCCTTCCAACACCCCATCCCCTAGCCCCCTACCCTAGCCCAGCCCCCTCCCCCTCCCCCTCCAGCCATCAAGGACGAGCAGGACGACCGAGCCCGGGGATTGTCGCGTGGGTCGTTGTCCAGTCCCGCGATAAGAGAATGTTGTTTATGGTCAGTGCTCAGGAGACAGAACCAGTACTGGCGAGTGTGCGCGCCGGCGAGGGAGCTGGGGGCGGAAGGAAGAGGAGGAGGAGGTGGAGGAAGAGGAAGAGGAGAAGGATGTGGGGATGGGGTGATGGGGGAGGGGGGTAGACACGCTATCACACCTCCTGAGTGCTGGTATGGGCTTGGAGGGGGAGGGGGGGGGGGGCGTGGTATCAGACGGTTCTTGAGTGGTACGGAAGGGTGGATAGACGAGGGGAATAACTATGGGTGAATGAAGGGTAAGAGGAGGGGAAGAAAGGGGATAGAAAGAGAACAGGAAAGGTAAGAGAAAGGAGAGGGTGGGACGACGAGAGATAAAGATGAAACGATGAAGGCAGAAGATTAGAAAGAGAGAAGGAGCGAGAGAGAGAGAGAGAGAGAGAGAGAGAAAGGATAATAAAGAAGGGAAAGGGAAGAAGTCAAAAGGACGAGGAATAAAGAAACGAAACGACAAAAGCAAAAGAGCAGAAGGAGAGAATTAGAGAGAGAAAGAATCGAAAGCAAAGGAAAAAGCGAGCGAGCAAGCGAGCGACCGCCTTGGACCCCCAAGGAGTTAAGTAAGGTGTGGACGAGTGTACTGCGATGAGACAGACGCGTCCCGGGGTATTAAAGAGAGAGAATCCAGATCCATAATGTGCTCATAAGTCGATTAAAATTACTCTTTGTGTTTACATCAGTTAGCTTTGGTTAGGCGAGTCTCCACGCGCGGGGCAAGCTCCTTCTCGACGGTGTGATTTGGGACAGCAGAGAGGAGGGCGTCTGCGTTTGTTCCTTTGTCGTTATTGATGGCGTTTGCTTAGGTTAGAGGCGTTCTTTTCTTGAATATTCCTCGCTTGAGGCTGATCAGGTCAACAGAGGAACTCATACACACACACGTGTATATATGTTTCCCGACGCATGGGCAGTCACACATATACGACTGTACACACACACACACACACACACACACACACACACACACACACACACACACACACACACACACACACACACACACACACACACACACACACACACACACACACATACACACACACACACACACACACACACACACAAACACACATACAAACACACACACAAACATACATACGTATATACATACAAACACAAGCACAGACACACACACACATACACACACATGTAAGCAAGCGCGGGTGAGTCATGTCAGCCTAGTGCGAAGCGGCCGGAGCAAGTACGTTGGCAGTAATGTAGTTGTAGCAGGCAGGGACCCGCGCGGCCCGAGAATTATCGTTACATTGTGTTGATATTTATGAAGTCCGAGTAATAACTCACGGATAATTACTTTGCGTGGGGGGAACTGACGATACTCTTGTAGTTCTCTAATTACACAGCCATTAAAGGAACTGGATGGGGGATGATTCATATTGGAAATTGTAATTGATTCTCTCGCTCTCTCTCTCTTTCTCTCTTTCTTTCTCTTTCTCTCTCTCTCTCACTCTATCTGTCTATCTATCTATCTATCTATTTATCTATCTATCTTTCCCTTCGCCCTCTCTTTATATATCTATATCTATCTATTTTTTCCCTCACCTTCTATATCTATCTATCTATATATCTTTCCCTTCCCCCTCTCTCTATCTATCTATTTTCCCCTCACCTTCT
>BOPN01001263.1:177500-182500 GCA_017312705.2 Penaeus japonicus
TCTCTCTCTCTCTCTCCTTCTCTCCCTCCCTTTCTCTCTCCTTCTCTCCCTCCCTCTCTCTCTCTCTCTGTGACACGCTGCCACCGCCGCTGCCTTTGTGTCGGGCGCCGTGCTGCTTGTCCCTCTTCGGAGATCGCGGTCTTCGGCTCGTCGGCGGTAGTTCGGCGGGCTCGTTGCTTTTTTTTATTTTATTTATTTTTTTATTTATTATTCTTTCATTTTGTTTTTATTTATTGCCTTTTTTGTATTGGGCCTTTTGTGTTGTTATTGGTTTTATGGGTTTTTATTTTTGATGATGATAATATTATTGTTATTACTTTCATCATTGTTATTATTATTATTATTATTATTATTATTGTTGTTGTTATTGTCATTATTCTATCATTATTATTATTATTGTTATTGTTATAATTGTTATTAGCATTATCACTTTATTTTTTTATTGTTATTGTTGTTGTTATAATTATCACTGGTAGTAGCAGTATCACCATCATCATCACCATAACCATCATCATCATCACCATCATCACTACCATCATCATCACCACCATCACCATCATCACTACCATCATCATCATCACCATCATCATCATCATCATCATCACCATCATCACTACCATCATCATCATCACCATCATTACTACCATCATCATCACCAACTCTACCATCACCCTCTTTATCATTAGCAATAAGAAAACTATTCGTGTCTGTCGTACAGTATTTGCCGCTATAGTAGGACTAAGTCTGGTGTTAACAATATTATCTCTAGTACTTTTACTCATGTTTGACCTAGAATCCTATTGATAAGGATAATGAAGTTAATTATAATAATTATCAATGATTAATGATGATTAATTGATAATTCTTCAAAATTACTGACATGATCTGTGTTACTTTCGTGACTGATCTCCGTTTTGTAAATCTTTGAAATCAGTGTCATATTTTTTTTCAGTTCTTAATAGATGATATATCATGCGTATACTATTCAGTGTATTTACCTCTACCTCTGTTTCCACTCATCCACCTATGCATTCACTCATCCATCTTGGAAATCGCCCGGTCATCCATTCACACAACTAACTATCCATCTACCCGGAAGTCCATCCGCCGTCCATCTTTTCATCGAGTAATCTTTTCGTCTCTTCAGCGATCCATCCATTCGCTTGGGAGGGCACTCATCCATCCATCCATCCTCAGATTGATATGTCCGTCCGATAGCTCATCCATCGGTCCAATAACCCATTCTTCTATCCGATAATCCATCCATTCACCCCTCGCCGTCCCTGTCCCGGTTCGCCCTCTCCCAAAGTCCCCGCCAAGGACCCCATCCCGAAGGAGAGGAGCAAAGTCTCTTCGGGAGGAGCACGGTCTCCGAAGCGCCGGAGGAGGAAGCACCGAAGGAGTGAAAGAAGTAACGGTGTATCAAGTGATAATCGACCTCTCCCGCGCCAAGAAGTTGGTAACATTACAGTGTTATGAGCTAGCGAAGGCAGCGTCCAAGGTGGGCGAAGCTCGAAGAGGAAGCCGCGGCGCCCTCGCCAAAGTGGGCCGCCGCCTTCCAAGAGTTCCCAGATCTTCGTCTCCTGTGCATCGGCGGCAGCAGCAGCAGCAGCCGTTCCGAGGGCGTCCGAGCATCCTTGGAAGTAATGAATAGATGGCCAGCGTGAAGCGATCTTCCCGCCGGAAAAGTGTACTGGATTTGTGTGTGGAAGTTGCAGGTCTGGTCGCGGCTGAGCCACCACGCGATGGTAAATGGCCCCATGGTATGTTAATCGGTACGACTTGCGCCGCACTTCGACAAATTCCCGCGCGCTGACCTCTAACTCATGCAAAACGGGAAGAGAAAATGCTGCTGAGAGCTCAAGGAAATTAAGTCGAAGTGTATATGAGCGTTTACTGAGACAGGAGATTGTTTAATTCTTGTGGAGGAGAGACTGTGATGTGGTAAGTGTTGGAGGTCATCGCGCCTCAGGCAGCCTGGTGTTGAGCGCCCGGCGAGTACGACAACTCAGCTCGCGTACCTCAAAACTTCATTTATAAATATTAGACTTATTAATGAGTTCCGTGATCGCAAATCACTCGGAGGGGATCGTTGCTTTCTGAAAAAGCTTGGCTCCAATCTGTTAGAGTATTTTAAGTGGAGGATCCGCCATTATGCTGAAAAATGCTTCGGCCAGTAACCCACTGTTGACACTACTTCAAACAATCAACCTTAATTGTAGCGCAGCGGGCATCGTCCACGCGGCGTGTACGAGGAAGTGGTTCTTAACACCAGCATTCTCCTCATCTTCCCCCGCCGTCCTCCCTCTGTTTCGCTCTCTCCGGGGGATAGTTCCCCTTTCCCCTCCTCTTTCTCTGTCCTCCCCCTGCCCCAGTTCCTCTCCTTCTCTGCCCCCTCCCCCTTCTCTACGCCGCGAGCTGGCACTGTCTCCATAGACGTCTTCTTAGGATCCACGTCTTCCTCTCCCATTTATCTCTTATCATTCGTCCCCATTCGTCTTGATCTCCATATCTCACGTGTCCTTTTCCCGGGTGCCCTTCCAGCCCATATCCGTAAACCACAAGTTCACTGTTTCTCGCCCTCCCTTCTACATTATTCAGCTCTCCCCTTTGCCACCTGATGGTTCGGATGCCTGGGAACTGGCACTCGCCGAGGGGAGGGGGGGAGGGGGGAGGGGGAGATTAGGATTCAGGGCGGGTAAGCGAAGTGGGGACACTATTGGCGTAGGCGATTCATTCTGCATTCTCGCAATGTGGCACTGGATGACGAAAGCGCCCTGGATATGCAGGTGAGGGGCACATACAGAGGAAAAGATTTCGTATGGAGATATGCAGGTATCTTTCTCTCTCGGAAGGTTTTCACTGCTGTATTGTGTTTTTGGGAGAATAGGGAGATGAAAGGGAAGTAGATGCTCACTGAGAGTTAGTGGAAGGCAAAGCTGAGTTTTCTCTCTCAGTGAAGTCGCCTCAAATATTGGTATGATTATGATCGGAAAAGGCTATTGAGCAACAGCAGTGAAGCCAAGTATGAATACACATGTGTAATCTTGATTGATATTTATATTTTTTTTTGTTGTTTTGTGGTCATAGAAACGGTGAGGATAATGGTACTCATTCATTTCTTATTATAAGGATAGACATTGTTAATATTTGCTTGTTGTGGTTAATATCATCATAGGTATTTCAATTACTGGTATAGTTTTTTTTCAGAAAAGAGGATATATATTTAGAGATTTCTTAGCCAGAGTGTCATCCTTATGAATAGTAATTATCATTATCATCATTACTACTAGTAATGCTGGTGTGGTATTTGGATTAGTATTTGTATCAAACTGGCTCGTCAGATGATAAAATAATGCGAAGGTGTACATTCATGCATAAACACACACATGGATCCTCCTCATCACACATAGACAGGCAGATAGATAGACAGATAAACAGACACACAAACAAACAAATATATAGGTAGATAGACTGATAGTGATAAATAAATAAACGTGTGTATACCCGTGTCTGTTTTGCACTGCATATTTAGTAAGTGGGATTGTCTTGCAGTTCAACCCGAAATAGCAGGACCTTTGTGCAAGGTTGTGAAAGTAGCCTGGGAACACCTTTGCGCCGACCAATAGTTGATACAGAGTAAATAGAACAGGAAATGGGGACATTCTTAGGGCAGGCAAGATACAGGGATGATTAACAGACTTTAAAGACAGGGTTCCCGAAACCAGTGAGCAGAATCACCTGCGCGCCATACAGGAGACGGCAGAGGGCAAGGTATATGTATACACACACACCTGTTCTAGGAGAAGGGTGGCAGAAACACCTGTGTCTTAGTCGATAAGAACATTTTGCGAACACAGCTGCACACCGAGTAACAGAAACCGGTAGTGAGAACACCTGTACATCGGGTAATAAAGTGGGTAGTCAGAACACCTGTACAGCGGGCAGTAAACACAGTTGGTGCAGAACGCCGCATTAGTCTCAAGTCTTCAGTTTCAGGAGATAGTTTTACGTACACAGAGATATATCTTTAGAATATGTGCTTAAAAAAAAGACATTGTGCATGCCTGCATATGTCCGTGTGCGTATCTCATATGCGTGTACATACGTATGCGTGTTTACATCTGCGTGTAAGGAATGACCGCAGAATTGTTGGAGTTTCTTATGTGGGTTTTTGTCGCGTTTTTGGACCACCGAAACGCCATTGGTCCCAGGATTTATGCAATGGAAGCCGTTTGCGCCTTGTTAAAAATTTCGACTTTCATCGTCTGTTCGAGGGGGCACGTCAATAATTAAAACGCTGAATGGGTTTTGAGAAAAGAAAATAAGAATTTGTCTGAATACCGCTCGCACCTCAGCCACCTCTCCCTGGCGGAGGAACCTGGTGTTGAGAGACCAAAGAGCCGCTCCAGCTCCGGCCAGCCGCTATGAGGACGTACTGATTGTATTGTTAACTATAGTAGCGCAATATGCGGTGTATAGTGAGCGACCTGTGAATGGGTCGAGGTGTAGAGAGGGTACAAGCGTGATGGCGAGGGCCGAGCAGCTGACATGTGGCAACCCCGCAACCCATCATCATCATCTCCAGTGCCCCGGGCAGTGCGGGGCTGCCCCAAGCATCTTTCAAGGCGCTCCTCGGCACCCTGCTCCTCGCCTCAACCTCACAATGCCCACTAGTGCCGTCTACCAGCACACACGCTCCTCCTGCTGAGGTTTAGGAGGATGGAACGGCCACGAGAACACAAGAAAAACGTTCATCTACAGCTGGGTTGTCTGCTTTCGTCGTCCCATGGCTCAGCGGTGTAGTGGTTGGACCTGCTGCTGCCACCGGGGGAGCCGAGCCTTGCTTTTTTTAATTACATCACTTGTTCGTCTCGTGTGAGATGGGTTTCGCCGACGATTGTGACTGGTCTAAAGCCGACTCGGTGTGGAACTGTTATGGTGAGGGACCTCTGCGTTTGGTCGCGGTTATAAAGATCGCAAGACACTTTGAGTGATTA
>BOPN01001263.1:190000-192500 GCA_017312705.2 Penaeus japonicus
AGCAGCAGCTGGTGGAGAGGATCTTAGGAAGTCTCCCTCTCTCCTCCGAGTTGCCAGGAAATTGCCGCAAGGAACAAAGGGTAACTTGTGGGAAAGTGAAGGTGTGAGGCGTGTGTTGGCGGTTAGTGGCAGTCATTGTTCTTCCGTGGGATCCTAGGGATGTGTTGAAACCTCTCGCGGGCTTCTTAACGCGCGTCACTCACTCGCAGGTGGAACAACGGGACTCGAATATGTCGTACGGAAAGGTGGCCCAGATATATGCATCGTCATCATAATCATCATCATCATCACCACCACCTTCATCATCATCATAATCACCACCACCATCATCATCATAATCATCATCATCATTACCACCATCATCATCATTACCACCACCATCAGCAGCAGCAGCCTCATAATCATCATCGTCATCATCATTACCACCACCATCAGCATCATCTACCACCACCATCAGCAGCAGCAGCAGCATAATCATCATCACCACCATCATTCTTATCCATAACTTGAAAGTAATTTCATTGGCCTGATCAGTAAGGATTAATATTAGTCATACAGCATTGGATTAGACTTTTCTCTTCCGTTTTCCTATTTACTTATTCTTTGATTTGCATTTTACGAGCAGTTCATTAATCCTTCATTTTCTTCATTTTCCCTTGATCACTATCATCTTAAATCCTCTCATCCATACGTTCACGGATTAGCCAAGCTGGTCATTCATCAGGGACAAGGATTAAGGGGGTTAATCTACACTAATGCAGTGCCCGACGTCAGGTGTTTCTAAAAATATGTGCATATATCCTGTGTGTGTGTAGATAGATAGGCATATTTGTGTGTGTGTGGATAGATAGATAGATTTGTGTGTGTGTGTGTGTGTGTGTGTGTGTGTGTGTGTGTGTGTGTGTGCGTGTGTGTGTGTGTGTAGATAGATAGACATATATAGTTTTAGATAGACAGATCAGTTTCAGTCTAATCTCCCTTCGAAACACTGTAGCGTCAAGATACTCCACGATGCTTCTTAAACGACTTTGCTTATGTCGTCCCATCAGTTCAGTCAACTTATTTTCACCTCTTGTTTTGTATCTTGCACTTTGTTGTATTACTGTATTGAATTTTCACGTATTATTTCTCTCGGGGGTCTTCACGTAGCGTCATGGTGTCGCCCGCCCCTTCTGTCCAGCTCCCGTAAACCTTTCAGGAATCTCGCTCGGGCGTCGGATCAATTACGGAGCCTTCATTCGGAACGCTTTGAGACGCACAACCTCCCTCCTCCTTCTTTTTCCCTCCTTCTTTCTCTTTTCCCTCTTACTTCCGTCTATTTCCCCCCCTTTTCTTTCACTATCCTCTTTTCTCGTTCTCCTCTCCTCCTATTCCTCCTCTTTTCATTCGCCTTGTTCCTTCCTCTCTCTCTCTCTCTCTCCATACCCTCCTAGCCTGGCGATCGCGGATCATATTCATCGTGTAATTTACGCCGAGTTAAATTGCATCGTTGATATTCGCTCACAGTATGAAATCGTCTATTTTGTCGACCCTCGTAAATAGTCTTCTTAGAGTGCTTAAGCATGTGTTGTCATTTTTTATTAGCTCTGGACGAATGCTTATGGATAACTGGGCCGAAGATCAAATGCTCTTTGTCATTATTTGTCTTCGCTCAATAAAATCGGGGGGAGAATGGGGGGGGGGGATAAATTACGCTTCATCGCTCCCATATTTTTTTTTTTTCTCTCTCTCTCTCTTTTTCACAATAGATTTGAGAAGAGAGCTGAGGTCGTTTAGACTGGGGAAATAAATAAGTGCGGATAATAGGGTATGCTATGTACAAATGAGTGTGAAGATCAGTAAAGAAAATAGACCAAAAGGCGTACCGTAGAAGGCTGGTTCACTTCCATTAAGATCTCTTTCATGAAACGGAAGACACGGAACGGTAGATTCCTGTTCCTGTAATTGAGATTTTCCAGTGACAAAGACAGGACTTGTCTCTTTAGCTTTTATCTTATTTCTGTGATGGTTTATTGTGAAAATTCCTTGTTCTTGTCCAAAGAAATCTTGACTCGCATTGCCTTGTTCTCTCTGATTTACCACCTTGCGGTTATGGATGTGCGGGTTTATTTGTTTTTGTAAGGGATTATTGCGTGCGTACGTTCGTGTGCGTTGTTAGAGTAAAGTACGGTTGTTCATAAGACCTGACATACATAAATGCTTGTATACATAAATGCTAACATACGTTGTAAAAGAATGGACTTATTCACACACAAAAAAAATTACCTTCAACCGTACGTGCGAACACGGCCACGAAGACAGAGAAGCTCGTCCGTGTTCCAGCATATGTGTATATCTTCCTCACGTTGCTGGCCGTAATCATCTGCTAAATTTATCAGCGGCCCGGCCGAGTCAAATGGCCAAATGCTTTGAGCCGAATCCAGTGATGTTGCTTTAAAGTGGTTCTTATCAGCACATCTCGTGATAAGGGAATATACTCATCCATTTTCTTATCGGGACG
>BOPN01001263.1:212500-215000 GCA_017312705.2 Penaeus japonicus
GCCCCGCGGTCCCGGAGCAACAATACTGATTGAGCAATATTTCACGAAGCAGAGAAAAATGCGAGGGAACAAAAAACGGGTCGATGCATCAAAGCAACAATTAGCATATTACCATAATATGAAGGTACAGGTTGATTTGATTGTGAGGTGTTGATATCACGTAATTACAGGTGCCGGGGAGGGTCGGGGAAGCCGGTTGGAAAATACACGAACGGGGAGGAGGGGCGAGAAGGGAGGGGAAAATGGAGGAAGAGGGAAAAAAGAGGGATTGGGAGCGACGAGTGATGTGATGAGTGCGTTCAGACAAACAGAAGAGTGCGAGAACGGAAGCGATAGGTCGCGGATGTATCGAGGATTCTGTTAAACGGAAGAGTGAAATAGATACCGAGCGGAGAGAGGTCTGGAATGAAGATAAGAATGCAGAGATTATGAAAGAATGTGAAAAGTGTCCACAGGGGAAGAAATAAGGCATAAAGTGTGCACGAACCCCAAGGCTAGACGAGAGAATGAAAACGAGAAGACGTGCGAAATGCTAGACTCAGTCAGGGCTTTTTCGCTTGAATTCCAGGCAGAGGGAAGTGATAGCTTGTACTCCGATTGACTTCACTTTTTTAGAATGCGTAACGACAGGGAAAAAACACACACCAATAGAGTTAGAGAGTAGCCTGACTTTGTTTTTTTTATGTCGTAAGCATACCTGTGTGGTACAGCCAACTCCCCACCGTCGCCACCTGGTGATCAGCCCACGCTGTTGTTGTAAACACATAGAAAAACGTAGCGATTAGGACCGCAGCTTATGAAGAAAATATGATCCTCACCTTTTGCTCAACGTATAAGCTTTATATTTACGCATTGTATGTCGGGGGAATGGGGACATTGTCTAATCTGGGATCGTGCATGAGAGCAGCATACTAAGCAGGGACCAAGTAAGACATGGTTTATCAAGCAGGGAAAGACCCAGCAAGCAGGCTCGATACAGCTGATCGGGGCCAGCCAGTCAGAGCTACGTCCAGCGATAGGTCCTTCGGGAACGGACTGATCGATCACACTGATAGATGGTAACTCGTGGCGCGCTTAAATAATCATCAGTCAGAGAGCGCTGGGTTCGTGCTTTTTTTTTTTCTTTTTTTTTCTTTTCTTTTTTTGCAGTGGTGTTAGCGCTGATCTTGAGGACAGGTGTATGTACGTGTGTGTGTGTGTCTGTATTTCTCTGTGCATGCTTGAGTTTGTGCGTTTTTCTATGCGATCGTTGTGTGTGTGTGTGTGTGTGTGTGTTGTATTTATTATCATATGTATAAACAGGTGGACGGATAGATAAATAGATACATAAATATACCAATCTTCTTAAGCTTTCATCTCGCCTTCAGTCTTTCTGAGTTCCTTTATGATTTCGTAACATATCGCTCGTTTTCGTCTACGTTTAATTGCTGTATTTGTGTAGGTACTTATGGTATTATTTTGTTTGTTTGTTTTGTCAAAAGATCATGTTTTTGTCGTAATCTCCCTCTCCCCAAGAGCGGCGCCAACCTCCCTCCTTCACAGCCTCTCCTCTGTAACACCTCCTTCGGCCCATCTTCCTCGCGGTATCTCCATCAGAGCATCTCCCTCACAGCATCTCCTTTATCTTTTCTCCCTCACAGTGTCTCCTTTATATCTTCTCCCTTACAGCATCTCCTTTATCTTTTCTCCCTCACAGTGTCTCCTTTCTATCTTCTCCCTCAAAGTATCTTCTTTATATCCTCTCCCTCACTGTATCTCCCTCGTACCTTCTCCCTCATACATTCTCCCTCACAGCATCTCCTTTATACCTTCTCCCTCACAGCATCTACCTCATACCTTCTCCCTCACAGCATCTCCTTTATACCTTCTCCCTCACAGCATCTCCCTCATACCTTCTCCCTCACAGCATCTCCCTCATACATTCTCCCTCATACCTTCTCCCTCACAGCATCTCCCTCATAACTTCTCCCTCACAGCATCTCCTTTATACCTTCTCCCTCACAGCATCTCCCTCATACATTCTCCCTCATACCTTCTCCCTCACAGCATCTACCTCATATCTTTTCCCTCACAGCATCTCCCTCATACATTCTCCCTCATACATTCTCCCTCACAGCATCTCCTTCATACCTTCTCCCTCACAGCATCTCTTTCACACCGATTCCCTAATGCCTCCTCCGTCACGATATCTCCCTCATGACTTCTTCCTCGTAGCCTCTCCCTCACATCTTCTCCCTCACAGTCTCTCCCTCAGAACGCCGACCTTCCTCCAGCTCGGTGTGATTGGGGTATGATTAGCTAAGCCAACAATGGAGGTGATTAGCACTGGCTCCAGTAGGCTTAGATATCTCGCTGTAAACTAGTTTTTTTTACGATCAGCGACCTAGTGCTGAGACTAGGCCTATGTCCAGGGCCGACCTGACCAACCTCATGGGGTTAGTCAACCTCGGGCAACCTTGCCAACCCCGCCAAGGCAAGATAAGTGACCTCAGGCTGGAAA
>BOPN01001263.1:225000-242500 GCA_017312705.2 Penaeus japonicus
GAGAGGGAGAGGGAGAGGGAGAGAGAGAGGGAGAGAGAGAGGGAGAGGGAGAGGGAGAGGGAGAGAGAGAGAGAGAGGGATGGAGAGAGAGAGAGAGAGAGAGAGAGAGAGAGAGAGAGAGAGAGAGAGAGAGAGAGAGAGAGAGAGAGAGAGAGAGAGAGAGAGAAGACTGGCAGACAGAAGCCAAGATAATATCCGAGAGAGCAGCGACAATTATTAGGAGTCGTCCGTCATGTGCGTCGTCTCTGTTCTTCGTCTTGGCTCGACTGTGTCTTGGATCAGCCCTGTGTAGTTATGCCGCAGTGTGTAGCAGCTTAGTGTAGTTAGGCTGCGGCGTGTCGAGCAGCCCTATGCGGCCGGTTTATGGTGCTTCGGCTACCACTGACTTGGCCGCTGCTACCCTGTTTGTCTGCTATATGTCTAGCAGCCAGGGCCTAGTTTCACGTTTTGTGGGCAAAGACACTTAGGTCTGTAATATACCTTGGCTGATCGTGGGCTGTTCGGATGCCAGCGAGCGGCAGACGGATTCCGGCCTTATTGAGACGAGGCATAGGGTACTTCTGGCCGCGGCCGATGGGAGTCCTTCGTACCCGTGTGGCCCGGAGCTTTGGATAATTGTAGAGGCTCCACTTCCTTCTCTGCGACGACCCGGGCCAATAATCTCTTCAATTTCCAGCAATTCTGGAGAAGCCCTAGAATGCAAGCTTCCTGTCTCGACCACACGTCGGCCGCTCGGCCCGAGCCTCCGACGGGACGGGGCTCCAGCGGGGCTCGAAGGCGCTCGCAGTGGGTGCCATCAGCGCACAAGTCGGTAGGCCTAGAGTGTATGTAGAGGGATGTCGAGGGGGAGAGGTAGGGGAGGAGGGGGGGAGGGACGAGAGAGCGGGGTGTTGGTGGGTCGGTGCGGCTCATTCACTCATACCTACAGGCCTATCGGACTCGCTCGGGTTAAGGGGCGGAAACCTCACTGTCCTCGCCTCTCTGGAGTCGAGCGAAATCCATCTCTGTGTCTCCTGTCTAGAGGGGCGATTGTCCCTCGCACTGGCCGGCGGCATTATGGCTGCGCAGTGTAGGGGAGTCTATGGGAAGGGGGGAGAGGGAGGGGGGGGTAATGGGGAGGGCGGCGGGCCGACGTGGGCTGCGAGGCGAGGGACGCGCAGACCCGAAGGCTCGGGGCGGCTCAGGATACCTCCGTGAGACGGCATCGAGGTCGCCTCCGCCGCCCTTCGCTCGCATCGCCCGCACCTCTCCAACCCTTTAACGCCGGCTAGGCCTACTCCCTTTAGCGGACTTTTCTCCTCTCGCTCGCTTGTTCCCTGCACGAAAGAATTCTGCATGACTGGAACTGATCAAGCCCGACGCCTTTTGTTTTATTCCAGCCTGTTGCGCCTCTCTTGGCCCGAGATTTTGCTCACGCTCTCCCTCATTCCGTCATCACTCCTTTGCTCTCTCCTTCTTCCTGTCAGCGGACGCCCGCGTGAGAATGAAAGAGAGATGGAGATAGATAGAGAGGGAGAGATAGAGATAGATAGATAGATAGATAGATAGATAGATAGATAGATAGATAGATAGATATATAGAGAGAGAGTGTGTGTGTGTGTGTGCAAATGATCTGAAACCGGGGGCGTGGCTGGAGGGACGTGGCAAGAGCATCGTCGGAGACATAACAACGACATCCACGACGACCAATGGCGCGCGCGCGCGAGAGAGAGAGAGAGAGAGAGAGAGAGAGAGAGAGAGAAAGAGAGAGAGAGAGAGGGAGGGAGGGAGAGACTCGTTGGCTGGCCGACGAAGGTGTTTCGCCACGACGGTAAACAGTGCTTGTCTGTCGTGGAAGAGTTTTTTTTCCTCCCTTTTCGAGATCTTGCACACAGGGGGGAAGCCCTTATCATTGTTTGATTCTTTTGGGATTCTTCTTCGGGTTGCAGGCGGTCAGAGGTCAGTTAGAATTTGAATTTAGAGGGGAATGGCGTTAGAAATATCAGTGACAGTAACGAAATCTGTCTGTCTGTCTATCTGTCTGTCTCTCTGCCTGTCTGCCTATTTGTCTATCAATCCTTGCCTGTCTAACTATTTATCTTATCTAACTTTTTATCTCTATCTGCCTCATTGTTTTTCTATATCTATCTTTCTATTCATCTACTATTGTTGTTATTATCATTATAATTATAATCATTATCATTATTATTATTACTACTATCAACATTATTGTTATTATCATTATTATCGTTAGTATTATGATTAGTATTATGATTACTATTATAGATATCATTATCATTATTATTTTTATCACCATCATCATCATCATTATTGTTATTATAATTATTACTATTATTACTATTATTACTATTACTTTTCTAATTACTGTTGTTATCATTATCACCATTATTATCATTATTATTAGTGGTCACAGTAGTAGTATTATCGATAAAGAAAATGAAGAATAAGTAAGCATCTAAACCCAATAACGAGAATCTGACTCAGAAGAAAATAACTAAAAAAGACGGAAGGGACAGAGAAAATCAGGAGGAAGAGGAATGAGAAGGAAGAGGATGGGGGAGGGAAGAAGGAGAAGAGGAGGAGGAAGAAGAAGAAGAAGAAGAAGAAGAAGAAGAAGAAGAAGAAGAAGAAGAAGAAGAAGAAGAAGAAGAAGAAGAAGAAGAAGAAGAAGAAGAAGAAGAAGAAGAAGAAGAAGAAGAAGAAGAAGAAGAAGAAGAAGAAGAAGAAGAAGAAGAAGAAGAAGAAGAAGAAGAAGAAGAAGAAGAAGAAGAAGAAGAAGAAGAAGAAGAAGAAGAAGAAGAAGAAGAAGAAGAAGAAGAAGAAGAAGAAGAAGAAGAAGAAGAAGAAGAAGAAGAAGAAGAAGAAGAAGAAGAAGAAGAAGAAGAAGAAGAAGAAGAAGAAGAAGAAGAAGAAGAAGAAGAAGAAGAAGAAGAAGAAGAAGAAGAAGAAGAAGAAGAAGAAGAAGAAGAAGAAGAAGAAGAAGAAGAAGAAGAAGAAGAAGAAGAAGAAGAAGAAGAAGAAGAAGAAGAAGAAGAAGAAGAAGAAGAAGAAGAAGAAGAAGAAGAAGAAGAAGAAGAAGAAGAAGAAGAAGAAGAAGAAGAAGAAGAAGAAGAAGAAGAAGAAGAAGAAGAAGAAGAAGAAGAAGAAGAAGAAGAAGAAGAAGAAGCCCACCCCCCATCCTCTTGTTATCCTGTAATGTGTCTGGGTTTTTTTTAATCGAACTCTTTCTATATTTTTTATGGACGTTTGCATTGCATTGTTAAAACTTGATAATGCGCACACACACTCAAATATGCGCGCGCGTGTGTGTGTGTGTGTAAAGATAGATAGATATATAGATAGATAGGTAGATAGATTGGTAGATTTATATATAGATATATAGATAAGTATATAGGTAGATAGACTGATTGATTAGTTGATTTATGAATAGATAGATAGGTAGATAAATGGATAAATAGATAGATAAGTAGATAGGTGGACAAATAGATAGATAGATAGATATATGTCGGTAGATATGTCATATCTTAGTCAGATATAAAACTGCTCTTGAGTAGATACATATCTTTCGACAACCTGCATTAATCTTTTTCATTCTCTTCCGAAAAGGGACGATGGATAGATAAATAGATAGATGAACAGATATATACATACACGCACAGGTGTATGTATGTATGTATGTTCGGGATGCCATTCAAAGGGTTTATTGATTTATGAATGGTAAAGCGTCGAGGGTCAGTGCATCCCCTGGTGTTTATATCTGTTTACAGTGCGTCGCCAACCGTGAGGTCAGGCGAAGGGGGTAATTGTGATACCTGGGCTCACATTTCGGCGCCAATCCTTTGTTTATCGGTGGACTCATTTGTGATTTCTTCTTCTTGTCTTTTTGTTTGGTTTGAGGATTGAAGTGCGGTGGTTTTGCTTGGTAATCGGGGTCCTAATAAGTGCAATTAGCGATCAGAAGTACCGATTTTTTATGTGTTTTTTATGTGTAAAAGATAGTTTCGATTTGTCATTGGCAAACGTTTTGTGAGCAAGATTGAAGTAACAGTCCTTCGGGTTGTTATATTGCCTCCTGAACCTACTAAAGGCATGTATTCCCACACTCTTACAGTAGGATCGAGAACTTGTTTTTGGTGAGAGAGAGTCTTCGCTCGTCTATTGCGCAAGTTAGTCTATAGGGATAGGTGTCTCGGCGTTTAGACGTAGGTGGGCCTAGTACCAGCTGGTTGGAGTCGAGTCCTGGGTGGGCGAAGGTGTGAGGTGGGCAGAGACATAAACAAAGTCATTAGTGTGGTCATAGCTTACCCCCCCCCCCCCTCCCGCTCTCTACCATCACTACCCTCTCCCCTGTTACACCTTATCCTCCTCCCCCCCCCCTACCCCATTTTGAGGTCATATCACCCCCCGTCCTTCCCTGCGGTCGCCTAGGGTCATCACGGACTGGTTTGATCTTATTGGACTTACCTATGTTGACCTAATGTGACCTCCTTTGTCATTTAGCAGGCAAAGGGTTAAGCATAAGTAAACATATGTCTTTTTGAGAAGTTAACAGTATGATTATAAGTAAGAAGGCGTAAGTATGAGCACTTACGAATGCAATTATATACTATCATGGGGAAACTTTGACATTTTAATAAATAAAATTTACCAGAATTAAACATTAAGTAGGTGGAGATTCCACATCAACATTACTGGTGTGTTATGGTTCACATAATATCTATAAATTACATGACTAAATTCCGTAGCTGTTTCTTATTGTTTATACCTATTTTCACTAATGGTGATTTTTCATCATTTTCTTTTGATATTCTGGTATTTTTATTTGCAACCAAGTTCATTGTCCATTGCAATCACCAATAAGTAAATATCATTGTCATTTCTGTTCTTTTATTTGCTATCTTTATTCTAAGGATCAATATTGTTATTATTGTGATTATTATTATTTTCATGATCATTATCATTATTGATGTTTTAGTTATGATGAATATTATTACTATTATCATTATTATTGTTTTTGTTGCTCTTGTTATTGTAATTCTTGTTATCATGACTATTATTATCATCATCATCATTATCATCATTATTGTTGTTGTTATTATGAATATTACTATTATTATTGTTATTATTAATAATAATATTATGATGATTATTATTGACATTGCTGTGCTCTTGTTGTTACCAATATAGCTAGTGCTATGGCGACCTTCTCTTATGTCTTCCTCTTCCTCGTAATATTGCTACTTATTCCTCGCCACACTGAACTGAATCAGCGGTGCGTCTCCGGAAAATCTTTGAAGTTTCAGAAGGTTCACTTGGGTATTTCTGTTTATAGCCATCTCGCGATATATCTGGCTGCGTGTCTGTCTATATTTTTGTGGGATTTTGCTGTCAGAATATACTGTTGGGCTCTTATAACTGAACACATGGTTGCTTGTCTGTATATCACCACTTTGATTGATCTGTCTTTCTCTCTCTCTCTCTTTCTCTCTCTCTCTCTCTCTCTCTCTCTCTCTCTCTCTGTCATGATATGTTTATAATGATAATGATAACAATGGTAAATTAAATGATGATAACAATAACAATAATGATAATGATAATGACGATGATCAGTTTAATTATATTGTTATTGTTATTATTATCATTATCATTATTATGATTATCATTATTATTGACAGAATTCTCATGATTTTATCGATATCAGTAATGTTATTGTTGTTGCTATTATTTTCCATTTTCATAATTCTTGTTGTTATCATTATTATTTACATTGTTATTGTTGCTATTATCATTATGATTATCATTATTATGATTATCTATTGTTATTGTTATTATTATTATCATTATTATTATTATTATTATTATCATCATCATCATCATCATCATTATCATCATCATTATCATTATTACTGTCATTGTTATTATCATTTCATTATTGTTATTGTTATTATTATTATTATTATTATCATTATTATTGTTATTATCATTATTATCATTATTATCATTATTATCATTATTATTATTGTTATTGTTATTATCATTATTATTGTTGTTGTTGTTTTGCTTGTGACCATGGTTATTGGAGGTATTATTTCTAGTATCAATATTCGTTTTATTAGTATGTTGTGGTATTTCCTTTAGCATCTCTCAACTACTTCACTTAGACTTTTGATTTATCATGACTTGCTGTTACTATAGTCGTTATCATAGCTTGCATAAATTTGTATCCTTGTTGATATCTCTGCAATAGCTCTCCTCATACTCTTCTTGTTGCATTGTCGTCTTGGGCATGAATGCTTCCTCGACCGGCATTCGTGACCTCGGCCTCCATAGCGAGAGAGACGAGCTCGTGGGCGCGGCGGGTCGGGCGGGAGGCGCCGGAGGAGAGGCATCGAAGCAGCATCGGCGAGGGAGAGGGGAGAGAGAGAGAGAGAGAGCGAGAGCACAGGGGGAGAGAGAGAGACTCCTCGTTGTGATGCTATGTTGCAGGCGGCCTCCGTGGAAGACGTGCGGGGCGGAAGAGCGATGCAAGCTAGGCTGGTAAATCATCACTGGTCTCCCCAAGAAGCTATGTTCCCCACACGTTGCTTGCAAAGGTCATACACAGAAGGGCGTGGTTGGCCTGTGCAAGCTCCGGAGAGTGGTGTGCCGGCGTGGACTCTCCGCTGTCATTGGTCGGCCGCGGTAGTTTCCGGCGTGAGCGACCAATCGTCGTTGGGAAGCCGGAGGCGGACGGACCAATCAGGACGCGTCCTCGACACAGTCCGTCGTGGTGTCGCCTCTCCGCCGTCATTACTGCCAGCCATCCAAATGACACACATTACCCGGGCACCAGCCACCACTACCTGTATCATTACCTGCCGACGACATGGCAAACCTTATTAACCTGTCGCTAATATGGCGCACTCTGTCCTCGACTACCTTGTGAGAGCGTCCCGGGTCGCGATGCCTGTGCGGCGCAGTGCAGGGCGTGAGCGCCTTCCTCCGCGGCCTCTCCGTCAGTAGGTGCTGCCCCTGGCGGCGGAGGGCGAAGGAGGCGCTCGAAATGGTGGCGCGCTCGTCCTCGGGTCGAGGTAGAGCTGAGCGCCGGTTCTCCACACCAGGCCTAATTATTATTACCAATACCTCCAGCATGAAGTGGTAAGGGCGTAACTTCAGCCCAAGTCCGCGCCGTTATCGCCTCTATAGACCGGGTCTCTTCGGGTTGCAACCGCCTGAGAGTGGCGACGCGGCGCTGTCGTGCTGCACAAACAGAGGTATTCAAGGGTCAGTATTGATGTGTCTAAATGGCGTAAGGCTGACTTTATATGACAGTTATGTTGGTTTTCATCTTTATAGCGTTAACTTCATTTGGTTAAAAGCGTAGGGCAGGACGCGCGTTGTATGCTGGTGGCTTGGCGACGGCCCGTGACCTCGCCGCCTCCTGGAAGCTGCAGCTGGCCCTTTCGTGATGCTCAATCTTATTGTTATTGCTGCACTAACTCCTGCTCCTGCTGCTCTCCCCTACGAGGCTGCTACCGCTCTCGCGCCTCTGAGCTCGCCTGCTCGCCTCACGGGAGGCTCGCTACTGCTCTTACTCGCCGCTCGCTCAGCCAGACACGGCGCCCCGTGCTCCTCGCCTTTCTTCCCCAAAATGCCGCTTTTGTTGCTAGTTCAGTTGATGATGTTGCGCAAAAATGTTTTTGCTGATGTGCTGGCTGCCTGGACTGAGTGCGGCGCTAGTGCTAGTGCTGCTTGGTCCCGCTGCCCGCGCCATGACGCCGATTCGAGAGCTGATGTTGCTTAATTTGTCATTACTGTTATTAGTGTTTTTGTTCGCGATTCGCTATTGTCGCTAAACTGCGCAAGTACTACTAGAACCGTTACCGTAAGCGTAGCCTGCGTTGTTATTAAGAGAATTCGATTCCGCAGCCAAATTCCAGCGACCCTCGGAGCGAACGCCTTTTTTAAGCAGTCACCGCAAAAGGACTCTCCCTCGTTTTCTTTCTTTATTTTCTCCGGTTTTGCATTCATTAACTTGACTCTTTCTCTTTGGTTTTGTCTCTTGTTCCTCCTTTCTTCCTTTTCTTTCTTCTTTTTCATTATTTTCTTGCTTTTCCCGCTCTTTCTCTTTCCCTGTTTCTAATTCCTTTTCCTTTTAATTTCTCCCTTTTTGTCTCTTTCTCCCTCCCCTCTTATTTGTCTGGCTTCCTCATCTCCGTTGTTTTCTTTTCTCCCTTTCTGCCTCCTTCTCTTCCTCTCTGCTCCTCTTCCTCCTCCTCTTCTTCTACTTCTTCACCTTCCTCCTTCTCCTCTTCCTCCCTCATTTCTTACCCTCTTTTTTACCTTTTCCTTCTCTTCATTACATCCCTTTTCTGTTTTTATCTTCCTTTTATTCTTCATCCTCCTCCTCCTCCTCTTTTTTCTTCCTCTACTCCTCCTCCTTCTCCATTTCCTCCTTTTCTCCAGACTTCTCTTCCTTCTCCTCCTCCTCTTTTTTCTTCCTCTACTTCTCTTCCTTCTCCACCTGCTTTTCTTCACTCTCCACTTCCTCCTCCTCTTCCTTTTCCTTGCCTTTCTTATGGTTATTTCACTCTTCTTTCTCCGTTTTTCTTCTTTTCTTGCCCCTCCCCCTTTTCCCCTCTGTTGCCTTTTCCCCTTTCTTTTATATTCTTCAATTGTGCCCCTGTCTCCCCCCCCCCCCTTCTTCTCTTTACTACTCCAATCTTCTCCTCCTACTCTTCTTCTCTTCTTCCCCGTCGTCTCCTTTCCTTTCACTTACCTCTCCTTGACCCCCCCTCCCTCCCCTACCCCTCCGCCTTGCCCTCCTTTCTCACCCTTAACCCTCTCCGGTAAACCACAAGCTTGTGAAATTAGAGAGAGATAAAGAGAGACAGAGAAAGAGGGAGAGAAAGAGAGGGCGGTTTCGTTAAGGGAAATATAGACCTTCCCCCTACCTTCCTCCTCCCTCCCCCCCACCCCTCCCCTTCCCTCTTCCTTGCTCTTACAACCTCTACCCTCCTCCTTTAACCCCCACCCTTCCATACCCCCCTTCACCTCCTCCCCCTCCTTTCTCCCCTTTTCCTCCTCATTCCTTTCTTCTATAACCTCCTCTCCCCCTCTCATTCCCCTACAACCCCCTCTCCATCCCCCTACAACCCCCTCTCCCCCCCCTCCTCCCCCCCAAGCAGGACGCAATCCGGCCGCGATTCCGACGCCCGCTGTTGACGCGACGCCTCGGGAAAGGAAGAAAAAAATCCCGGCATTGCAGCCCCGAAGACCTGCTTCGTGACTCCTTTACGACTCTTCATCTCTCCGAACGGCGTCTGGCCTACCAGCGCTCCCATACCTCCGCCCCTCAGGCCATGACCCCTGTCTTCTCTCGCTCGCTCACTCGCTCACTCGCTCGGCCGAACTCTTTCTCTCGGTCTCTCTCGGTCTCTCTTTCTCTCTCTCTCTCTCTCTCTCTCTCTCTCTCTCTCTCTCTCTCTCTCTCTCTCTCTTTTCTTTCTTTCTTTGTCTCCCTCTCCCTCTCTCCCTCCTTCTTCCCCTCCCTCTCCTTTATTCTCTCCCTTTCTCAGCATCTCTCTCCCCTCCTCCACCCCCTCCCCCCGCGCCTCCATTTCCAAGACATCGCTGATTCTTCGTTCGGATTTGCCTCGATTTGGCCTGATCTTCCAGGGCAACGACCTTCTTTGAAGCACACGCTGAGCTGGAAGACCCTTTATCAGGTCGTGTGTTATCTTCTGGGGTTTGTGAGTGGGTTGAGGGGAGGGGAAGGGAGGGGGGGCTGAGGATTTACTTTTTTTTTTCTTTTGTGTGTGTTTTGTTTCTTCTTTTTCATTCTTCTTTTTTTTAGTTTCGTTTTTTTATTTCTTTTTACATTTTTTTTAAATATCCCCCCCCTCCATTTCTTTGTCATTTACTTTTATATGTCCTTTTTATTCCTTCCCTTTAAAAAAATCTTATTCGAATCAGGGTTTCCTCAGAGCCTTTGGTTTTGTCTCTCTCTTATTTTCCTTTTGTTTCTTTGTTCCCCTATTTGAGGGGGGAGGGGGAAGGGGGAAGGAAGAGGGGGGCAAGTAATGGTTTCCTTTCTGCCTCTGTTTCTTTTACTGTTGTGTTGCGCACCTTGTTTCTCTTTTGTTTCGAATCGTTTACTTGGTTATTCTGTGTCATTTTGTAATTTAACTTCTGTTCTTTTTATTGTATTTGCGAACAAGGAAAATCTATTGTGATTTATAAAGCGCTCCTTTTCTTCCCTTAATTCATTATTTTTTTTTCTGCGTTGTTCTTTCCTTTATATACCACAGCTTGCGCGATGTTGCAATGCTAAGAAGGCATTGCATATTTGGAGAGGTTTCTCGTCTCTTAAACCCTCAGCCAGGCATCGCAATGATCTTATTAACAATGTAAAACAAACTGGCAAATTAATTCATCATAATCTTACCAATACATTCTCATTCTTGATAATGTAAAGATCAAATGAAAAATGTCATTAACGAGAGAGCTGTACTATCAGATTAGACACACCGATTAACATCATTGATGTTTGTTATCAATCGTTGACTTAGTCTGTATTCGAACTTGGCTTTGTAGCCCCTCCCCCCTCCCTCAGTTCTTTGTTTTGCTTTATTGTTTTTATCTTGCTTTATTTTTTTTCTCTCTCTCTCTTTTTCTCTGTCTCTTTCTCTCTCTCTCTCTCTCTCTCTCTCTCTCTCTCTCTCTCTCTCTCTCTCTCTCTCTCTCTCTCTCTCTCTCTCTCTCTCTCTCTCTCTCTCTCTCTACCTATCTATCTTTTTCCTGTCAGTCTATTTGTCACAGTTATTTGTTTTCTTCTTCTTCTCCATCTTCTCTTCCTCCTCCCCATTCTTCCCCTTCCTCTTCTTCTACATCATCTTTTCATTCTTCTTTTCTTCTTCTTCATCTTCTTTTCTTTCTACTTGTTCATCTTCTAAATAATTTTCTTCTTTTATATTTTCTTCCTCTTCTTTTTCTGCTTCTTTTCATCTTTTATTTCCTTTTATTCTTCTTCCTCTTCATATTTTCTTTCTTCTACTTCTTCTTCCTCTTTTTCATTATCTTCTTTTCCTTCGTCTGCTACATAATTTTCTTTTTCAAATTCTTCTTCATCTTCTAATCCTTTTACATCATCATCATCATCATATTCCTTTTTCTTCTTCATCATCATCTTTATCACCTTTTTTTATTTCTTCTCCTTCCTCATCTACTTCCTTTCCTTCATCATCATGAAATTTTCCTTCTTATAATCATTATCACTTCCCTCACCTTCTTCTTCTTCTTCATATCTTGTTCCTCGTCTGCTTCCTTTCCTCCATCTTCATCATCATCATCACCAAATTTTCCTTCTTATAATAATTATCATTTTCTTCTTCTTCTTCTTCTTCATCATATCGTCTCCCTCTTCCTCTATGAGTGTGAGTGGGAGCCCGACGCACGCCGAGGTACTGACCTTAACCACATTTTTACCTGCCTTGCGACAAAGCCTTCTGTATTACCTGTAGCTCCTGGAATTTTTATTGTGTAGCAGCTCGTTAAGATATTTAGAAGATGATATAGCGAACAAATTTTGAAATCTTCAGTCTCTTCTTGCGAGATCTCGAGCCTCCTTCCGTCCACGTGTGTGATTTTTTGTTTTTTGTTTTTTTTCTCTCTCGCTCTCTCTCCCCAAAGAGCAAAAGAATTCAAGCTTACATTAAATTATATCGCCGTTTCTCCTCATCCCAGAAGGCAGCACACATTCCTTCTTTATACGACTAGGCTCTCGAGTTCGCCAGGGGATACGAACGCGGTCAAATTTTATTACCATTTGACGTGATACTGCTTGAGGCGAAAGTGCTGGGCCGGCGATTTGATAGACAAGCCAGTGTCCGTTCGGTCGACTGGAGACTTGGGCTTCGTGCCGCGTCTGTGTCGAGCCATGTGGCGTTTACTTTTTCAGTTGTTCTTTTAGAAAGTCTTGAGGTTTTGATCGGGGTATAAATTAACCATGGTCTTTTATGCTTGTTTTCAGGCGTATTGTTGTTGTCAATTGTTATCCAAGTACGTGTTTTTGGCAGGAGGCTAGCCTGTATAGATAGATGTCTTTGACATTGACAAATTTCAATAAAAACAAAGCTTGCACCCTCTCACCATTCAGAGAGCGTAAATGATGAACGCACGAGAAAAAACCCGAGTCAAGCTAAACGAAGACAGATGACAGGCAGGATTGGGACAAGTTGAGGCGGGCTGAGGCGCCATTTTCTCTACCGCGCTGAGAGTCTAGGATCCTCAGAAGCTCCAGAAGAACCCACGCCGCTGACGGCTGTCACCAAAGTAACCAGCCGTCGCCTCCAATAATACACGTTTTCCAAAGCTCTGTGTTTGTCCATCCTCTGCTTTTATCGGCCTGTAGATCTGGCAGGTCTGTGTACTGTTTGTAGTACACCCCGTCCGTGCAGCGTGGAGATTCATAATATTATCTAATGCTCTAAGACGCAGATGTGTCAATCATTCCATCACAAACGACAAGTTCTCTCGCCTTTGTGATTATCTCCAGCAACTCTCAACTTCCACGGGATTCCACGCCAGACAAAGACGCTCCGTCGGGCCACCTCAACGCTTCGAATGCTCGGCGATGGAAATGAAATGAAAGCAAAACAAAACCTTTGCTTTCATCATTCTGAATAAAGCGTTTCGTAAAACAACACAAAAGTAACGAATGATCCCTGCAAATTTCCAGCATCGGCAATTATTGGGCGTCCATCCCGAGAGGAATCCCAGCATCTGCTTATCGCTGTCACATTCCAGGCTCCATAATGGCGACATCTCTATCATGTGTCGGCAACTGGTAGAGGACTCGCCCGTCACAACAGTATATGGCGATCCTCTCTGCCTTTTCGGTAGGCCGACGCTAGGCCTACACCCGCTCTGACCCACGTCGAGTGACACATGTACAAAAACAGATTTGGAATGACAGAGAGAGAGAGAGAGGGCACTGACTTCGTTCCTTTGATTTGTATTATACCTATTTTTTTTCCTCCAAATTCTCCGTTTTTCACCAATGCTATTCTTTAGTTTTCTTTTTTTTCATCATCACCCTCTCTTTTTTCACTTTTTCCTCTCTTTTTTATTTATTTTTCGCTTCTTATTTTTCTCTTGCTGACTGTATAAATTATTAATTCTTTTTTTCTTCCTTTCGATTCTAAGTTTCTTATTTTTTTCTTCCTCTTCCAGTTCTCATTCTTCACCAGGTTCTGAATTTCTCTTCCTTCATCTCTCTCTCTCTCTCTCTCTCTCTCTCTCTCTCTCTCTCTCTCTCTTTATATATATATATGTATATATATATATATATATATATATATATATATATATATATGTATGTATGTATATATATATATATATATATATAAATATATATATATATACATATATATATATATATATATATATACATATATATATATCTTCTTTTCCTTTTTCTTCTTCTTCTTCTTCTTCTTCTTCTTCACCTTCTCATTCTCATTCTCATTCTCATTTTCTTCCTCCTCCTCTTCCTTCTTCTTACTCTTCTTCTTCTTCTCTTTCTTACTCTTCTTCTTCTTCTTCTTACTCTTCTTCTTCTTCCTTTTCATCATCATCTTCTTCATCATCTTCGCTTCTCCTTCCTCTTCTTCATCATCATCTTTTTTTTCTTCTTCCTCCTCTTCTTCTTACTTCTTCTTCTTCTTCTTTTTCTTCCCCTCTTCCTTTTCTGTTGACCCTTTACTTATTATTACCGTATTCGCACCGTCGTCACAGCACTGCTCGTGTTATTTTGTTGTTGTTGCTGTTTTTTTAATTCGTTGTTATGATCATTGTTTCTATTATTATTGTTATTTTATTCGTTATTGTTATCATTACATTTTATTATTATCATTAGGACTTTATCACTACTTTTATTATTATTATCATTGTTTTTATCATCATCGTTACTATTACTGTCATTATATTATTATTATTTTTATTATTATTATTATTATTATTGATATTATTATTAACTTTTTTATTATTACTATGATTATGGTTATTATCTTTATCGTTATTATTATTGGTATCTGTAGTAGAAATAGTAATTGTAATAGTAGTATTGTTGTCATTAATATTATTATTGATATTATTACTATCATAAATATTATTATGGTAATGACAATGATACTTTAAAAGATTGTTGTTCCTCTTGTTATCGTTATTACTACCATCATCATTGTTATCACTAGAATTATCTTTAGTAGCAGTAACATTAGTAGTAATAGTAGTAGTAGTAGTAATTGTAGCTACATCGTTCATTGATTCTTATCCTTTTAAGATAAAAATCATTCATACTTACTATCTGTATCATCACTGTAATATTTCCGTTACTATTATTTGCATTATTAAATGTCATTATTATTATATTTTTTATCATTTTTGCCTTTTTTTAATCATTGTTGTTTTATTTTAGTGTAGGTTTTGTTACACTGATGCAGTGTGTGTGTGTTTGTGTTTGTTTATTTACTGATTATGAGTGTGTGTGTGTGTGTGTGTGTGTGTGTGTGTGTGTGTGAGTGTATGTGTGCGTTTGTGATGTCTCGATCGCAAAACTAGTGATAATTCGAATAAGAATAAACGGAAAATATAATTGATATTATTTGAGATTATATTGATATGGATGATGATACCAATAATGGTCATTTTGATAATAATGACGATAGTATGACGTCATCATTACTTCATTGATGATCATAATGACAAAGAAATATTGATTGCATATTACGCACATCATAAAAACCGCAGTGATTATGACTGATATGATTGAATAATAATTGGTATGCACTATGTAAATATATGATAATGACGATAGTAATGATAATAGTTATAAGAGAAAATGATGAGATAATGATGATAAATTGATTATGATGATAAGAATAATAACAACAATATTTGTGATCACTATCATTATTAATATTATTATTATTTCTATTACTATGACTATTGTTAATATCATCATCTTCATTATTTTTGTTTTGGTTTTTGCTATTGATATTATTCTTGTTATCTTTATCATTGTTATTATTATTGGTAGTATTGTTATTGTTATAATTGTCATTATCATTTTATTATCATTATTTTTTTTTTATTATTATTATCATAATTATTGTTATTATCATTATGATTTATTATCATTATTATTATCATCATTTCCCTTCTCATCCTCTCCTCTTCCCCTCTTCCTTTCCTCTTGCTTTCTTTTCTATGTATCCGTTTTATTTTGATATTCTTTATTCATTCTCCTTCCTCCTTTCATTCTTTCGTTTCTTCTTCCTCCCCTCCTACTTCCTCTTCCTCTTTCCCTTCACCCTCCTCTTCTTACCTTCCTCAATCCATCCTACTTCTCTTACTCCTTCATTTATTCCTTCCCTCCTTCCCTCCTTCCCCCATGAGCCAAAGAGGCCCCCGCGAAACTCCCTTGTCCTGCAAGATGCAAATATCGCGGGCAATCCAGTCGGCAAGCTGCGGCTAATTTGCGCGCTTGACTTAGGGGCGTGGGACCTATCTGATGGCCCGCCGGTAATGAGGTGTCGCCGCGGCGCAAAAACTGTCAACGGGTCCGAGAGGACGACCTTCCAAGGTGACACTCGAAGTCATGGCGCGGGGGACGCAGCAGCGACGCGCAACCTCGCTGGCAAATTGCAGCCGGATGCTCCGCTGTCGTCGGCGCAGTGTCGAGCCTGTTAATTTTTGCATCGATTATGTCTTTGTTGCTCTCATTGGGGATGCTTGGCTCGGTAAACGCTGGTGTTTTCTTCTCTGGCTTCTTCTCTTTCTCCTCGTCCTACTCCTGCTCCTCCTCCTCCTCCTCCTCCTCCTCTTCCTCTTTTCATCTTCTTCATCTTCTTCTTCTTCTTCTTGTTCACCCAGTTCTTCCCCCATTTTCTTCCTTATTTTTTTTCTTGTGCACAGTTTAAGTCATGTGTGGTAATTCCAGAGCTTCTCCTACACTTTTCCCTAAATATTGTCGATTCTGACTGGCGCGGAATCCTCCTGGCTGCCACCATATCCTACTATATCGCTAAGGATTCGGGGATGGAGAGTCCTGTTTCTTCTTCTTCTTCTTCTTCTTCTTCTTCTTTGCTCTTGGATTTCTTCTTCTTCTTCTTCTTTGCTTTTGGATTTCTTGGTTTTGATTCCCGGTTGTCGTTGATTCGTCGTTGTTGAAGTCTTTTCTTTGGCTTTCTCTTTGTATTGCTCGCGTTATTATTATCTATGGGTCTTTATTCTTTCATTCTCTTCCCGAGCCAACACTTTTCCTCCTCACGCCTCTTCTCTCTCTCTCTTTCTCTTCTTTTCTCTTCTCTTCTCTTCTCTTCTCTTCTCTTCTCTTCTCTTCTCTTCTCTTCTCTTCTCTTCTCTTCTCTTCTCTTCTCTTCTCTTCTCTCTCTCTCTACTCCCATGCCCTGCCCTCCATCTTTTTCTCCCCTTCCATTGCACCCCCTTCTCTACCCCATCCTCTACCCTTCCCCTTCTCCCATCCCATCTCTTCATCTCCCCTTCTCTCTTCCCCTCCCCTCCTCCATCATCTCCCACCACTCCCCTCCCCTCCACATTCCCATATCCTCTTCTCCCCTTCCCCCTCTCCTCCCACCCCCTCTCCTACCTTCCCGTCATCTTCTCCCCTCCCCTCCCCTCCTTCCCCCTCCCCCTCCCCCTCCCACGCCCCACAGGACTCTGTAGGAGCTATTCAGTGACACCGATGTTATCACCGGCGCCCAGCGGGGGTCCGGACGTTCCAATTGCATTCGGATTGCCTCCTCCGCTAAATAGTTCCCGCGAGCGATGATTTATGGGTCGAACATTAAACTGCGACTCGACTTCCTGGTCTTCTTCGCCGAGGTCTCGCTCGAAGTGTCACTAATCAGGAGCCTCGTCGACGCGGCTTCGTCTCCGGGTCGGTCCCTGGCGGTGTGTGATGCCCTCGCGCCTCCTCCTGCTCTCGCTCGCTCACTCGCTCGCTCTCTGTTTCTCTTTGTATGTATCTATTTATCTATCTATTATTTTTTTTCTTTTTCTTTTTCTTGTTTTTTCGTTTTTTTCTCGTTTTTTTCTCTCTCTCCCCGTCACACCCCCCTCCCTCTCTCCTTCTCTTCCTCCGTTCCTGTCACTCATTCTCTCTTCTCTCTCTCTCTCTCTCTCTCTCTTTTCTCTCTTTCTCTCCCGTCCCACTCCTCCCCTCCCTCCATCTCTTAATCCGCCCCTGTCACTCATTCTCTCTCTCTCTTTTCTTCCCTTCCTCCGTCCCTGTCACTCACTCTCTCTCATCCTCTCTCTCCCTCTCTCTCTCCTTCTCTTCCTCCGTCTCTTCCTCCGTCTCTCTCTCTCTCTCTCTCTCTCTCTCTCTCTCTCTCTCTCTCTCTCTCTCTCTCTCTCTCTCTCTCTCTCTCAAGCCTCCTTCGGCCCCGCTCCCACTGTTTGACCAGCTCTCGAGTTATTATCCTCCTGCGCTTAC
>BOPN01001263.1:247500-255000 GCA_017312705.2 Penaeus japonicus
GTGCATGTGTTAACAATGTTCGAGCAACAGCCGTCAGAGCAATATGATTAATGGTCAGGAAAGAACAATGAGAATGAACAATATCTACCAAGACCACAAATCATGGTCGGTCGAGTCGAGAGGGAGGGCGACGACGCGGTTGAACAGCAATGGGAACAGGAGAACAGCCTCCCGAAGAGCGAACTGTCAAGGACGAGGAAGACCAGCTGACAGAGAGACAGACAGACAAACGGGGCAGCGACGAGAGCAAAAGCAGAGCCAGTCACAAAGAGGGAGCGAGGGAGCCGAGTGTGTTACGTGCTGCAGTGCGTCTGGGGTCATATTCATGCAGTAACGCTTGCCGGCTGGCCATGGCGGGGATGCCGAAGGAGCATTGCGGAGTCCGGGCAGGAGCGCTGTCTTGCAGGACTTATCGGCGGGCATGCGGGAACTGTAAACAAAGATCCGGCGTTCGTGCGGCGCTGCCCTCGCTCCTACACGCCCTGCTTCCGCTGGCTTCGGCGACGATTTCTGCTGAAGGGGAAGACACTTGGCCTAGCCTCGCTTGCGTCATCGTCATATATATATATATATATATATATATATATATATATATATATATATATATATATATATATATATATATATATATATATATATATATATATGTATGTATGTATATATATACATATATACATACATACATACATATATATAAATATACAAATACATATACATATAGATATACATATACATATACATATACATATACATATACATATACATATACATATACATATACATATATACATGTGTGTGTGTGCGTGTGCGTGTGCATGTGCGTGTGCGTATGCGTGTACGTATGTAAGTACACAGTAGATGCGTGACCATTCTCTTCTGTGTCCCTTTTCTCCCCTGATTTATTCGTTGTGTCCTTCGATAAACCTCTCGCGATATCGACGGCCCGTGTCCCCATCTCGCGGGTAGATCACCTGGCCATTTACCCGAGGTGGCCTCGCCGCTCCGGGCCGCCTCGCCGCATCGCCGCATCGCCCCGCTTTCTTCCGTCTCTCGTTCGCGTCCGATCGGCGACGCAACGCTCGGCGAGGGAGAGGGAGAGGGAGAGGGAGAGGGAGAGGCTTTGGAGGAGGCTGCATCTCGGAGGCGCAGGTGTGTGCGGTGGTAGTTTGTTTCTCATGCGGAATTTTTCTCTCTGTATCTTTCTATCTCTCTCTCTCTTTCGCTCTCTCTCTCTCTCTCTCTCTCTCTCTCTCTCTCTCTCTACCCGTCTCCCTATCGATCTCTCCACCTCCCCTTTCATTAAAACCGAGAGCACCTATTTACCCCACGCCATAAAGAGCATAATTACTCCCAAAATCAATTAATAGTCAGTGAGATCTCAACGCAACGTTTCCAAACGGGAAGAAAAGCCGAGGACGTTAACTTCGCCCATTAATAAGACCGTGAATAAAATTCATCTTTTCTCACACGTCAAACTTCTCACTAACGTCTGTCATAATCATTGTCCTGAATGGCCGATTTCTCTCTCCCTTCCTCCGCTTCCTCCCTGCGCGCTCCTCTCTTTAGTCGTTCCCACAATTGTCTTCTGTATGATAATGAATTTGTTATTGGAATTTCATACCACCAAGATACTGTGTAGCCCTGTCGCAAAAACTCTCGCGTCCCTCACAAAAATTCGTGTATTTGCGTGTGGGATCAGCTTACCCGGCTTGTTACGACTGCCCTTGAGCGAAATTTTATGGCGAAACTCGGCTACCGAACGATAAACTCGGAATCTCGGGTTTGACGATCGTTTCTTGCAAGGACTCGCTGTTGCCACCGTGCGGTCATTCATTTGTTTTATTTTTGTTTTGAGAGGAGGGGGAGGGTGTGTGTGTGTGGGGGATTGGTTGGTTAGAAGAGGAGGGGGGTCTATGATGTCGTTTGGTTTGTTGTTTGTTTCGTGTTTGTTTTTTTGTGCGTCTTCTGCGTCGCGTTGCCTGTCCTCCCGCGATGATTTGTTCGCGTGTGCATTTCGCCTCCGCTGTTGCTAAATTGATTTCCTCAGAGGAGGAGGAGGAGGAGGAGGAGGAGGAGGAGGAGGGTCAGCGGGGAGAGGGAGGGGGAAGGGAGAAGAGGGGAGGGAGGAAGGGGAGAAGGGAGGGGAGGAAGGATGGGAGGGAGAAGAGGGGAAGGTGAGGGAGGAAGGGAGGGGGAGAAGAGGGGAAGGGGAGGGAAGGAGGTGAGAGGGGAGAGGAGGGAAAGGTGAGGAGGGAGGGAGGGAAGAGGAGAGGTGTGGAACGGAGCTGGAAGAAGAGAGGAAGACGAGTGAGAACAGAAAGCAGTGATAGATGTGGCTTTCCTTCCCCCCTCCCTGCCCCCCCTCTTCTTATTTCTGATCTCCACGTAATCTTAACCCTTTCTTTTATCACTTCCCTTTTTCTCTCTCTCTCCTCCTATCCTCTATCCTTACTCCCCCTCCCCCCCCCCCTCCTGCTATCTCCCTCCCCATCCCCTAACTGTTATCCCCCTTCCCTTCTTCTTATCCCCCTCCTACCCCTCTCCCCTCCTCCTACCCCCTCCCCTTCCCCCTGTCTATCCCTGGCGGGGCATTAGCCATGCACGACGCTGTCACAGCCTCCATTTTTCTCTGTCACAGCTCAGGCCGGACGGGGCTATCACGGCACCCATCGCTCCTCTCCTCCTCCTCCCCCTCCTCCTCCTCCTCCTCCTCCTCCTCCTCCTCCTCCTCCTCCTCCTCCTCCTCCTCCTCCTCCTCCTCCTCCTCCTCCTCCTCCTCCTCCTCCTCCCCATCCCCCTCCTTCTCCTCCTCCTCCTCTTCCTCTTCCTCCTCCTCCTTTTCCTCCTCCTCTATTTCCTCCTCCTTCTCTTCTCCTCCTCCTATTCCTCCTCCTCCTCCTCTTCCTCCGCCTCCTCTTCCCCCTCCTCTTCTTCCTCCTCTTCCTTTCTTTTCCTCCTCCTCCTTTTCATCATCCTCTCCTCCTTCTCTTCTCCTCCTCTTCTTCCTCTTTCTCCTCTTCTTCCTTTTCCTCCTCCATTTCATCCTGCTCCTCCTTCTCTTCCTCCTCCTCCTCTTCTTCTTCCTTTTCCTCCTCCTCTTCTTTTTTCCCTCCTCCCATCTCGTTTTCCTCGTCCTTCTCCTTGCTTCCTCCTTCTCCTCCTTTATTTTATGCTTCTTCTCTCGCGTTCTAGTTTATCTCTTCCTCGTCTTCAGCTCCTCACTGCTTTTCATCAATTCCTTGCGATTCACTTATCCTTTTCCTCTTCATCGTCTTCTTCGTCCTCTTTCTCTTCCTCTATTTCTTCTCTCTCCTCTTCCAACTCTTGCTTCTTTTCTTCGTCTCCTTCCCCTTCTTTCTCGTTCTTATCTTCAACCTCTTCATCTCCCTCTTACCTTATCATCCTCTTCCTCCTCCTCCTCCTCCTTTTCTTCCTTCTCCTTCTACTCCTCCTCATTCTCCTCTTCCCCCTTTTCCCCTGTCCCCCCTCCCTCCCCTTACCCCTTTCCCCATTCCCCTTTCCCCCATTTCCTCCCTTTCTTCCACTCCCCCCCCCCCTTCCTCCCTTTCCTCCCCTTCTCCCTTTCCTCCTCCCTTTGACCCACTTCCCGCAGGACACCAAACGGGACATCGTCATGCATTCGTCAAATCCGGTAATCATGCGTCTATCTTGGTCATGCACGTAAGGCGAGGCCAAGGGAGGGGGGGAGGGCGAGAGAAGGGGGGGGAGGTCTAGGGGGTTTAGGGGGAATGGTAGGGGGGGGTCGTCAGATGTATTTGATTGATTTCATTTTGAAACCTTTATTTGTAATAAAGGAGATCTCATGATTACGATAACTATAATAATGATAATAATAATAAAAATAATAATAGTAATAATAATGATAATAATAGAATACGAATAACAATAAGAATAATGATAATGATGATAATAATAACAATAGTAATAATAAGAAGAAGATAAAGAAGAAGATTGATTATAATAATAATAATAATAATGATGATGATAAAAACAGGGTAATATTTCTAAGCATCGACCCAATCTGACCGAAGTGCTATTGAGGAAGGAAGGCCATCAGTCAAGCACGGCCTCTGCGCCTGAAGGGGTGCGTCCGAGGGAGCGGCGGGCGAGGGCGTTCAGACTGCGTGGGAAGCACTTCGAAGCACTGAGAGAAGGAGGAGGCGTGGCAAGAGGGCTGTCGTTTGGATTTTAGAAGCTTGATTTCCGAAGAGTTTGTGTGTGTGTGTGGGGGGGGGGGGATTGGAGGAAAGAGAGCGAAGAAAAGATACAAATAGGGATGTGTGGTCGCCACGAGAAAGCAAAGCTTGCCATGGGGTCCCCAAGAGCACCTGCCTTGCCATTAGGTCGCCACGAGCGCCTGCCTTGCCATTAGGTCGCCACGAGCGCCTGCCTTGCCATTAGGTCGCCACGAGCGCCTGCCTTGCCATTAGGTCGCCACGAGCACCTGCCTAGCCATTAGGTCGCCACGAGCCGCCGCCGAGGGCCGTCGCACGCGAAGGAGCCTCCTCGCCTGGGAGTATCGAGCCGGTTGGCAGATACAGCTCAATGTGTCAGTCGCGAAAATGATAGATTGCCTCTCGCGCCGCCGAAGCAAAGGACGGGGCCCCCCGCGCCTCCCCGCCCCCTCCCAATCCTCCTCCTCCTCTTCCTCCTTCGCATCCCCTTCCTCCACGGCGATGTCGTCCTCCTCCTTTTATTTTCTGCTTCTATCTCCTCCTCTATCTCCTTCTTCCCATCCTTATTCCCATTCTAATTTTCATTCTCTTTCTCCTCCTCCTCTTCTTCTTCTTCTTCTTCTTCTTCTTCCTCCTCCTCCTCCTCCTCCTCCTCCTCCTCCTCCTCCTCCTCCTCCTCCTCCTCCTCCTCCTCTTCCAGCCTCTAACACCAACCGAAGAAAACGAATAAGTCGCAATGATGACCCATGATAATGACGATAAATTGAAAGCACATTAACCAACAGAAGTGGGCTATAGGGAGGATGAAGGGGAGGAAGAGGAGGGAGAAGAGATAGAGAAGGGGGACGAGGAGGAGAAGGAGGAGGAAGGAGAGGGGGAGATATTAGATAAAGAAAGCATGCAAGGAATCCGGTGTAATGACCCAGTATCTCCAATGATCATTAATTAACAGAACAGGATTAGAACGTGTTGGAAAAGGCTCTCCCTGTCTCATACGCCCTCCTCGCCAAGATGACGATTGCAACGCTCACTATTAATCACTAAAAACCACCGCCGGGACGAAGCAACACCCACGGGAAGTTCACTCATAAGAGCGAACCAACGGCTTCCATTATAAGTAAGAGCTCCCGTGAATGGCACTTCCATCGAGGAAAAGGAACACCTGTTTATCGCGTGAAAACCAGCCATCGCCATACGTTAGTGGACAGAGGTAGGAGCCCTTGTGTTTTCCCTCGCCAGAAGGAGCACAGGGCGGTAGGAAACTTGCCTTGCGTCTTGGGCCACTTCGTACACCCTGAGACGGTCGATGGAGAGGCAGAAGACACTTGATTTGGACAGAAATGCAGCATCATAGGTTTTAACAGGCTACCAAACTGCCCGCCCCGATCTCGGTCGTCTGCTGTTTGTGCGGCGCTGCTCACATGCGTCCATCCGTCCCCCATATGTGTATACATACATACATACATACATACATACATACATATATATATATATATATATATATATATATATATATATATATATACATACACACATACATATATACATACATACATACATAGACATACATGCATACATACGTACATACATTCATACATACATGTATGCATGTACACACACTTGTGTGTGTGTGTGTGTGTGTGTGTGTGTGTGTGTGTGTGTGTGTGTGTGTGTGAATATCATTCTATCTATCTACACACACACACACACACACACACACACACACACACACACACACACACACACACACATATATATATATATACATACATATGAACTCCCACACACGCTAGCCCCCACAGAGAAGGCACATGCCTCATCATTTCGATAAGAAAGATAACAACAGCAGAAGGGAAAGAAAACTCAATGCGACAAAGGTTTCGGGAGCTCTGCTGTCGGTCGGTCTCCTGTTCGCCTCCTCGCCTCGCCACTTCGCCCGCGTCGGACACCATGGCGACAGTGACGAGGTCTAAGTGGTGACCGTCTTCTCTCCCCTCCCCTCCCCCCCTTTCGCACGCCCACTCTCTAATTGTTGCTACCGCCGCCCGCACCTAATCTCCTCCTCGGCCGCGACGGACTGTCACCCTCAACAGCGCGCTGCGACTTTCCCGCTCTCACACCCGGCGGAGGCGGACTGGCCAACGGTGCAGGCTCGTGTAGGCTTTGTTAGGTATTGAGTGGAGGAGTGGAAGAGTGGAGGAGTGGAGGAGGGCGTGGGTTAATCGCTATTACTTCCACATTCAGTCTTTTAGCCTTTTTTTCTTCTTCTTTTATGTGATCATGATATAAAGCCTTTAGAGACCCCGAGCTTCGTCTCGAAGGGAGCGGAGGACCCGTGACGAGCCTCTGGGGCGCCTCTGGAACCGCTTCTGTGCAATCCCAGGTCGACTCCTGTGCGCTGAAGGGGCAGCTCCGCCAACAGGTCGAGCGGTAACTTTTCTACAATCAATGGACATTTTAGCCCGAATCAAGAGGCGGTTTCGGTATAATCAGGCTAATAGGGGCTGGGGAGGAGAGGGGAAGCTTGGTGTCTATCTTCATCCTCATTTACATGTAAGTGTACGTGCGAGATGGAAGAGGAGAAGGGGGAGGGGAGGAGAGGAGAAGAGAGGAGAGGGGAAGGGAGAGGAGAGGAGGGGAGGGATCAATAAGAGGCAGCCGAGCTTGGAACTTGATATACTTACACGTGATTGAATTGATATCGAGGCCGAGTAACAAAGAGTGATTTTTTTTCTCCCTCTCTTTCCTTCTTTCCTTTTTTGTTTAGTATCTGCCAACGGAAGGCCGAGTGACTGGACTGGATAGACGAGAGGTTGCTGCCTGCTGGAGGAGCTGGAGCGGCGGGAAAGAGGGACGGTGGCCTTGCAAGTTTAGCGGCTCCTCTCTTTGGCCATTTACGGACGATTTCGTTCTCCTCCTCCTTCGTTCCTGTCTTCTTATTGTTATTATTATCGTTCCTATTATCATTGTTTGTCGATTTCGAGGACGGCTCAACATTTTTTTTCTCCTCTCTCATGACTTTTGACAATGAATTATTAACAAGGTGAGAAGTGTTACGAAAAAGTAGGACACGTACATTTTTTTTTTTTTTTTTTTATCATTATTACAGTTTACATTCCTTTCTAAGGTTTCGCCATTCCCGAAGAAATGATGATTCTTCTGTTTGATTTGTCTGTTTGTTCCCGAAATAATTATGATTCTTCTGTTTGATTTGTCTGTTTGTTGCCGAAATAATTACGATTCTTCTGTTTGATTAAATGACGTTTGTATTGCACAGTATCTGTCCTCAATGCAGTGTTCTTCT
>BOPN01001263.1:265000-267500 GCA_017312705.2 Penaeus japonicus
AATGGAAGCAGCCGAGTTTGACACTTTTTCAGCGTGTCTCGCAACGTCACTTTGGCTCCGCTTCGCTTTACGCTCTTATGCTTGACTTTTATAGTCATTTTATGGACGCTGCCAAGTATGAGAACTAGAAAAGTCTGGAGGTGTCGCGCCGGGACAAAGAGCGGAAAACAAAGGGAATGACACACACACACACACACACACACACACACACACACACACACACACACACACACACACACACACACACACACACACACACACACACACACACACACACACACACACAGATACACACACACACACACACACACAGACATACTTAGATATATACTGTATACGTATGTGTGTGTGCAATTTACAGGTAGATTGATAGACGATTAAAATGCACCATAGTAAACAACCCATTTACCCGAAAATAAATCGTAAATTGGTGTATGAAAATTATCAGAAATTTTGATGGGGAAAGCTATATCAAGTGTGTAATAGGAATCAGTTTATTAGAAAATGCCTGCTTGGAGAAAAAGGAGGTGGAAGGGAAAGAGAAAATAGAGGGAGGGAGAGAGAGAGAGAGGGAGAGAGAGAGAGAGAGAGAGAGAGAGAGAGAGAGAGAGAGGGGGGCCGAAAAAGGGAGGGAGATAGAGAGGGATGGAGGAAGAGAGAGAGAGAGAGAGAGAAATAGAGAGAGAGAGGGGGGGGCGAAAGAGGATGGGAGATAGATAGGGATGGAGGAAGGGAGAGAGAGAGAGAGAGTAAGTTCCACGTCTGTGAGTTATTGAGTTTGTGAACACTCGACGTGGCGTGAGTTGGTTGACTTCTGCTTTCTGCCCCGATGCCATCAGAGACGTCGATCTCCGCTTCCCTTTTTTGTTATCTTTATTGAATCTTGTAGCGTTGCCGGAATCGCCCGCCATCGCATTCCACTGAATCATTATGGGAGCCTCTCGGTCCGGGCGAAAAGAGCTCCATCTCTCCACTTTCCCGCTGAAGAATGTGCCCTTCTTTAGCCGAGCAGGAAGCCACGGGGGAAGAGAGGCACAAGAGCCCACGCATAACGCACGGCGACCGAGCCCTTCTTGCCCGCAGAACGCCGTGGCTTGGCTCCGAAGGCCCGAAAGGATTCTTAAGACCCGACAATCGCGACGGAGCGGTATCGGTCTCGCGCGAAATCGGCCGCAACAGATCGCGAAATGAGAACCGCGGCATTGAGGTGCGAGTGTTTTCTTGCTATTTGCGGCTCGCTGTTCATTTGTTTCCTCTCTAGTCATTGGATAGATAGTGGATACCGCACGTGTTGCCAAAAGAGTTGACATCTCATTGCCACTCGAGTCGCCCCTCTCACAAGGTGTTGGCGTAAATGTGTTTTCGTTTCTCGCCATGGAATCCGTTTGCGGATTAGGGCAGCAACGCATTCCCTGGCTACTGAGGCAGGTGGTAGTCTTGCATGCCGGGCCCTCGCGTCGCTCCAGCTAACAATATGTCATCGTCACAACCTCTAATAACACGGCTTTGGCTCTACCTGAAGTTGCGTCTCTCTCTCTCTCTCTCTCTCTCTCTCTCTCTCTCTCTCTCTCTCTCTCTCTCTCTCTCTCTCTCTCTCTCTCTCTCTCTCTCTCTCTCTCTATATCTCTCTCTCTCTCTCTCTCTCTCTCTCTCTCTCTCTCTCTCTCTCTCTCTCTCTCTCTCTCTCTCTCTCTCTCTCTCTCTCTCTCTCTCTCTCTCTCTCTCTCTCTCTCTCTCTCTCTCTCTCTCTCTCTCTCTCTCTCTCTCTCTGTCTCACTCTCTCTCTCTCTCTCTTCTCAGTCGTGTTATATAAAATTAATAAAATAACACGAGTATCCCTGTGTGTTTGAGAGAAGGCTTGTCTTCTCGGCTCAGCGCATGCGTAAGGGTATATGTGAGCGTGTGTGTGTGTGTGTATGCGCTTGCATGCATGAGGGATGATGTCGCAGAAGAAATAAAAGTGTGAACGAGCGCCCATCCTTAAGGGACGCAGGATCGAGTCTGCCTTTGGGCTCGACGCATCCTCCCTAAACAGCCCCCGATTCCCCTAAAGCCACACTTTCTCATCTGTCACCAGCGTTAATAGTGGACGCGGTCTGTATTTTGCTTTATATCAAACATATAATCAGAGTTAATGGTATTACTGCATTATCGCCATGGCAACGCTTCCATTAGTGTCTAAATACGTAATGGAAAAGAATTGTAGTCGTAGTCCGGTAGTAGTAAGAGATCGTAGGCATTTCGTAAGTGTTTTGTTTTTAAAGTAGCAGCAACTTAGTATTGTCTGCGGCATCAACACGATATAAATGGGCAGAGAGGGAGAATCTGCCGTGCCAAAGTGTCGCATTTATTGATTGTATGTGTGTGTGTGTTTGTGTGTTTGTGTATGTGTGTGTGTTTGTGTATGTGTGTGTGCGTGTGTGTGTGTGTGGAGGGGAAAACTGAAATCGAAATCATTGTATAGTTGATATACAAAGTAGCCAGGCTAGTACGACGGTAT
>BOPN01001263.1:272500-277500 GCA_017312705.2 Penaeus japonicus
AACGTTTACATTCCCACCCTTCTACCTGTGTGTATGTGTTAGCGTAAATGTATATTGTCTAATAATAAAATGCTATATACTTGTTAATACATATATATATACGGCATTTTACCACAGAACACCTGGCTCCGTAAATCTGTTTGGTTTAGGAGCTCCATCCCACACAGCAAACACGCTGGCAGATTAGAGGTATATCTTGTGTCTGTGTTGACGAACCCACACCTGTACACACAGCTACGTTGCATACACACATACACACACACATACATACACTTTTACGTACACTCTCTCTCTCTCTCTCTCTCTCTCTCTCTCTCTCTCTCTCTCTCTCTCTCTCTCTCTCTCTCTCTCTCTCTCTCTCTCTCTCTCTCTCTCTCTCTCTCTCTCTCTCTCTCTCTCTCTCTCTCTCTCTCTCTCTCTCTCTCTCTCTCTCTCTCTCTCTTTCTCTCTCTCTTTCTCTCTCTCTTTCTCTCTTTCTCACATATACACATACACTTTTACGTACATTCTCTCTCTCTCTCTCTCTCTCTCTCTCTCTCTCTCTCTCTCTCTCTCTCTCTCTCTCGCACACGCACACGCACACGCACACGCACACGCACACGCACACGCACACGCACACGCACACGCACACGCACACGCACACCCACACACACACACACACACACACACACACACACACACACACACACACACACACACACACACACACCCGCAGCGAGTGACCCAGTACCTGACCTCCCCTTTTTCTCTCTCTCTCTCCAGGTATCCGCGACCGACCCCGACTGCGGCGTCAACGCGGAGGTCAACTACACGATCGGCGACGGCTTCAAGCAGTTCAAGGAATTCGAAATCCGACCTGTCACGGGCGAGATCTGCATCTCCGGGAAGCTGGACCACGAGACCCGAGCCGTCTACGAGTTTCCGGTTGTGGCGACGGACAGAGGTGGGACTTTCTGTTTCTATTTTTTGTTGATTTAATTTCATTTTCTTCTTTTTCTTTTTTAACTTTTTTGTATTTATTTGTCTGTTTGTTTAGTTTTTGTTGTCTTTTTGGTTTTTATTTTTTGTTTATTTAATTTCATTTTGTTCTGATGTTTTTTTGTTTTTTTTTTATGTTTCTTTTATATTTTCCATCCTTCTGAATTTACATAATTGAGAAATCATTTTTGGTCAGGGATGCAATACCCCTTTTGCTATTCATAATTAGAAAATATGATGAGAATAACTTGCACTAAATACATAGCGAAATAAATTCCTAGAAACATTAGCTCATGTCTTTCCCTTTGTCTTGTGTTTGTTGGTCTTCGCTTTCACTTCATCTCATGTCACATGTCATGTCACGCCACTACTGTCACCATTGGCATGATCATCATCATACACTTACGTCAGCATTCTGATATTTGCATCGCTCTAATACTTAGATCATTCTAATACTTTGATCATTCTAATACTTAGATCATTCTAATACTTTGATCATTCTAATACTTTGATCATTCTAATACTTTGATCATTCTAATACTTAGATCATTCTAATACTTAGATCATTCTAATCCTTGCATCAATTATATACTTAAATCATTCTGATACTTACACCACGTTGATACTTACATAACTACAATACTCACATCAATCCAAAACTTACATCATTCTAATACTTACATCACCATCCTATTCCTTCCAACATTCCAATACTCCATGCTAATCCGTACACCATCCTTCCATGACTTTCCTCCTTCCATCTTCTCCTCCACACCCAGCGGCTGGACTCACCCCCCTCCTCCCCTTGTACCCCCCACAGGTGGCCTGAGCACGACAGCGGCCGTGAAGATCCAGCTGGTGGATGTAAACGACAACCTCCCCGTCTTCTACCCGAAGCAGTACAACGTGTCGCTCAGGGAACAGCATTCGTCGTCCTCTCCGGTCGTGGTGGTCGTCGCCACGGACAAGGATGCGGGGATATATGGCCAGGTGAGAGGGAGAGAGAGAGGGAGGAAGGGAGAGGGTAAGGGAGAGGGAGAGAGAGAGAGGAGAGAGAGAGGGAAGGAGAGGGAGAGGGAAGGAGGGAGGGAGAGGGAGAGAGAGAGGGAAAGAGGGAGGGAGGGAGAGAGGGAAGGAGGGAGGGAGAGGGAGAGAGAGAGGGAAGGAGGGAGGGAGGGGTGAGGGAGAGGGAGAGAGAGAGGGAAGGAGGGAGGGAGGGAGGGGGAGAGGGAGAGGGAGAGGGAGAGAGAGAGAGGGAAGGATGGAGGGAGAAAAAGGGAGGGAGAAAAAGAGAGAGAGAGAGAGAGAGAGAGAGAGAGAGATGGAAGGAGAGGGTGGGAGGAAGAAAGAGAGGGAGAGAGAGAGAAAGAGAGAGAGAGAGAGAGAGAGAGAGAGAGAGAAGGGTTGGGGGGGGGGAAGTAAAAGAGAGAGGGAGAGAGAAAGAAAGAAAGAGACAGAAAGAGTGAAGTAGCAACAGTGATTTTTAATCTCATGTTTCTTTTTCTTTTCCTATCGCCATTTTGAACTATTTTGAAGATAGCCGAACGCCTATATCAACTCAGTGTGTCCCATTGTCTTACGCGAATCGGATCTTCTTCCGCAGGTGACGTACGAGATCATGAGCGGCAACGACGCCGGGATCTTCACCATCAACGGCAAGACGGGAGAGATCTTCGTCAAGCATCCTCTGTCCAAGTCCACGCCCATGTACCACATCAACGTCTCGGCTCGCGATGGCGCCGGACTCAGGTTCGTTTCTCATTCCTCGAAGGTCAACTGGTCATTGCAAAGCCTACTGGAAGCTCATCTTTAACTCTTTTCTTGTTTATCAAATGCATACTAGTTAGTCTCTATCTCTCTCTCTCGATCCCGCCCTCTCAGTCTCGAAATGTCTCTCCCGCAGGTCGGCCAGCGAAGCGGAGGTCGCCATCTCGGTCATCGACTCGAACCAAGAGCCGCCGATCTTCGAGAAACCGCGCTATACCTTCGGCGCTGAAGAGAGCGTGTCCGTGGGCTACGTCGTGGGCACCGTCAGGGCTACTTCTAGCGTCAGAGGTAAGGCAGAACTTTCTCTCTGATTTTAGGGGCAAACACTTATATTTTTTTGATTTCTTATTTTCATGAAGTACCAAGTAGACAGTAATTGCGAAGTGGAATATTCCCCCTTCCTGACTACCATAACTACACTCGAAGAAGCAGCGACTGCCACATTAATAAGCCCTTATCGCGCTCAGGTGACGGAGAAATGCGCTACAACATCTACTCGGGAGACCCCAACGGTTACTTCAGCATCAACAGCCAGAGCGGCATCATCAGCACCGCCTCGTCACTCGACCATGAATCTCATCCCTTTGTCCTCCTCAACGTGCTGGCCACCACAGGCAACCCTCCCACTTACGGCCACACTCAGGTATGTCGTCTTGGGAAAACCGCCGAACGCGTGTGACCCAACTGATGCCTCGTTTTGGTGAAATTAATGAAGTAATTCCCTTATTCCTGAAGTGAATGTCCTCACCACGGGCCTTCTTCTCTCTCGCCAACAGGTAAACATCAGTATATGGGATGTGAACGACAACGCGCCGGAGTTCGACGTGAGTTCGGTGAAGATCTCCGTGAGGGAGAACGCGGTGCTCAACGAGGCCATCTACGCGGCCCACGCCCTCGACCACGACTCCGGCGACAACGGCGTCGTCACCTACGAGCTCGTCCAGAATCCCGGCAAGATGTTCCTCATCGACAAGGTAGTGTCTTCGTCACCTTTCTGAGAAGCGAAAATTTTGGACTTTGACTCTCGAGTTTGGATTTTATTTAATTTTACGCAGATTGAGGATTTTTTTTTTTTTTTACAATACTTACGTTCCCTCTCGCCCTCAGGACCAAGGGATTCTGATGTTGGCGGAGCAGCTGGACTACGAGGCCGTGCAGAAGTACACCCTCATCATCGGAGCCACCGACATGGGCGTCCCGAGGTACTCTTCCAACCTGACGGTGAACCTGGAGGTGCAGGACGTCAACGACAACCCGCCTGTGTTTGAAAAGGCCTCCTACACCATCAGCGTCCTCGAGTCCATGCCGGCCAACTCGCAGTTCCTGCAGGTGACGGCCGTGGACCAGGACACCGGCAACAACGCCAGACTCACCTACACCATCAAGGAGAAGGAGTTCGAGAACGTCTTCGGAGTGTTCCCCAACTCGGGTTCCCTCTACCTCAAGGAGGTTAGTCATCGCCAGGGATATGGAGACAGAATGACACAGTGATTGAGGCTATATTACATCCCGTATACGCTCTTCTTGGGGCAGCATCTGATGTTTTTTTTAGACATTACCTCATGATTTTTTAATTCCTTCTGTACCAGGTACTGGATCGTGAGACGCGAGACAGGTACGTACTGACGGTCGTGGCGACGGACAACGGAACCCCCGTCTCCACCGCCTCCACCACCGTCACCATCAACGTCCTGGACGCTAACGACAACTCCCCGTCCTTCTCCAAGCAGGTAGGAAGCCTTAATATCTCCGAGATCACTTCATCTCAGACACGTAGTTGCATAGAAAGGTGCAACACATGATTTTTTTTAAAGAGACCAGTAGAATATCCTAATTATTATATTTCGATTTTTCTCCCTTCAGGTGTACGAGTTCACGGTGGAGGAGAACCTTGGCTCTGGCGCCGTCGTCGGGAGTCTCTCCGCCGAGGACCGCGATCTCGGCAACAACGCGTCCCTGAGGTTCTCGCTGCAGCCTTCCGACGGCTCCTTCCAGATCAACCCCGTCACAGGTTAGTGCCGCGACGTGTCCGAGGCCGAGGGAACGGACCTTCGGCTGTGTTTGCGTTTTCCTGTGTCTTCCCCCTCCCGCCGCCTGCCCTCCGAGCGCCTCGCAACACACCCCTCACGCCGCTCTCCACAGATGCCTTGCGTACATTTTCTTCTCAGTTCTTCTTCTTTCCCTTCTTCATTCAGAAAAAAAAATCCCTTCCATCGGTTTTCTCTCTCAGCCTCGTGCCCTTTTTAGCCGTAATT